>JANHFJ010001811.1:404951-419929 GCA_032468195.1 Cerberus rynchops
AGGTTGCCTTGCCCAGGGATTCTGGGATTTGAAGTCCACAAGTCATAAAAGAGCCACAATTGCCCACCCCTGCCCTAGCACATAACATCTGGGATTGTCTGATGGTTTACTTTATAAATAACCCAGATAAATGTCCCTTTGCCAAAAAACATCTCTACATGTTGTCCTCTTTATTTTAATTATTTACAAGTAGCAACCTAGATAAAAGCTCAGTGATTTATAATGAAGCGATTCTCAAAGCTTGCTAAGCTGTTTCTTCCATGAACATGGAGGAATTTGCAATACAAAGCTTGCAAGTTATACACAATTTTCAACAGCTAGCTAGAGTATCGTATATGTGCAGAAGGAAAAAGCCACTAACTCCTCACCAATCTTTTTGGTGCCACTACATCAAATCATTAAATTATGAACATTATTATAAACACAATTTAGAAACTTCTACAAAACTTGAAGTCACAAAATCTGATTTAAAAAAAAACATCAATGTGTGAGCCCACTTCCTCAACTGCTTAAAGGTTTAGCAGTTCTTGCAGCATGTTATTATATAGTATAAGGTTAGTCTTTGCTGACAGCAGAACTGTTTAATATAAACCTTTATCAGGAGCACCTATTTTAAAAGGCAGAAGTTAATCTCAGCCCAATAGCAGGAAATGTATCTTTCTTAAACCAGCATACTTTTCTGGTTGTGAAAATTGAATATTGAACTGTGGGTCACAGTAATATTTGTGCACATACACACAAACACACATGCACACTTTATGCATGGATAGCATTTGGATAAATTTTATATTAGCAGAATGGTAAATAGAAATGAGCTGAGTTAGATGGTAGCTACCACTTCTGCCTCTCTGCATTGTCAGGAGGAAAAACTAACAACCAAATGGGAGAATGCCAAATGCTGTAACAGCAAAAAACAGCCTAGATCTACAATGGCACAGAGAATCTGTGTTATGTGCAAGAAGAGGAAATCAACTTATCACCTAAACTATTTTAATAGCATCATATAAATACTAAGAAAAGAAAGGTATTAACAATTACTCTGGGTAAGAGTAATAGGCAATCAAACAATATAAGATCTGGTATTTGGTTATATCTTTTTATAGCAGCATAGCCATTTTTCTCCAATGACTGATATGGCTTCAAAGTCAAGAAAATTTAGAAATGAAAATCTATGTCACTTATTATTAGAAAATCATTTTTTTAACATCAGTCAGTGGTGACTACCAAGATGACACTTGGGGCAACAGTAAAATGTTTAGTTCCACTGATCAATGGAATGAGTCTTTAGTAACATTCCTTATTTCCAGTGTCCTACCCCAAGGGAAGAAGCCAGCTTTGAATCCATATACATATCAGAAGATTAACAGAACAGCAATTTTGAATGCTTTGAGAGGTAATCAGTCAATGAGTGTTCTTCTTGTCCCTTTGATGCATGTGGGAAACTGTGAAACGGCTTCCTTACAGACTTTGCTGCGCAGGTCCCATAGCTTGAGTGTTCTGTCATGACTCCCAGATACAATGCGAGCTTTGTCCAGAAGGAATTTGGCTGATAAAACCTTTCCACTATGCCCCGTGAGCGTGTGCTAGAGAAAGTGACATTATGTAAGAAAACAAATTTTTACAACATTTGGTCTCACTATTCAATAGTTTTAACGGAAATAGAATTTTAAAGAATTGCCTAGCCTTCATTCTACACTGAGAATTAAGAAACAGCCTTTATATACAAATATGGTTTTGGTATCTGAAATTAGATCTCCAAAAGGTTGCATATACAGGTAGTCCTTGACTTAGTAACAGTTTGTTTACTGATCGCTGAAAGGCATAACAGCACTGAAAAAAAAGTGACTTATGGCCGTTTTTCACACTTTTATGACCACTGCAGCATTCCCATGGTTACATAATCGAAATTCAGGTGTTCGGCAACAGATTTGTATTTATGAAGGTTGCAGTGACCCAGATCATGTGATCACCTTTTGTGAACTGACAAGCTAAGTCAATGGGGAAGCCAGATTCATTATCAACCGTGTTATTAATTTAACAACTGCAGTGAATCTCTTAACAACTAGCAAGAAAGGTCATAAAATGGGGCAAAACTCACTTAAAAATGTCTCATTTAGCAACATAAATTTTGAGCTCAAATGTGGTCATAGGTCGAAACTACCTGCATTTTTTCTTTCATTAGTGTTATATTTAACAATGGAGCACAGGTAAGGTTGGTAAATGAAACCTACAATTATCTATGCTTGGGAATATGCAACAAGATATGGCTCACTGTTATATCCTGTTTCCGTTTGTTTCCTAGAAATATTTGGTTGACCATCTTCAGAAAACCATTATCTGGCCTCTGACCCATCAGTGAAGTTCTACAATTTTAAAAGAGAAGTCCTTTCCAAGTTCCTATAATTTAATACAGGTAGTCCCTGGACTTACAAGCATTTATTTAGTGCCCATTCAAAATTAAAATGACACTGAACAAAGGAATGTATGATCTCTGCCTAAAGTTACAGCCTTTACACACACACACACACACACCAACCACAAAATCTGGGCATTTAACAATTCAACTGTCTTTAGACCAATTGCAGGAATGCTGCAGCAGCCCCCAACTATCCCGCCCCACTGGCTCCCTTCAGTCCCAAACCCTTCGTCCCACTCCCAAAATGGCACCCACTTCCGGGATGGTTCCACATGGTCTCCACTGTGTAGGAAGGCTGTGTGATGGAGTGGCTGTTTGCTCAAGGAGATCTCTGAAAAAGTTAAGTGTCCAAGCTGTGATGGGGGCCGGGAAGCAGAGTGTGGGAAACAATGGGACGGGAAAACTGGCCCAAGGCCAGCGCAGACCCAAGGAGGCAAGAAAGAAGGCCCAAGGCTTGCAGGAATCCAGGGGTGGGAAGCAAGGGCTGCCTGAGGGGGTATGGAGTCCCTGGGAGGCTTGGGGAGTCGGGGGAAGTATTATAGGGTAGGCTTGGGCTTGCACTAGATCAGAGGCAGAGCAAAGGTTGGAGTCGTTAAGTGAGGTGATCATAGAAAATAGGGATTGGCATAAATATGACATAATGAAATCTCGAATAATTGAGCGATGGAAGATTATAGCTATATAAATAAGGACATTATTCCTAGAATTATATAAGACTACCAATTGTAATAAATGCGATCAATATTATTTTGATTGTACCAAAATATATGACACTCAGGTGCCACACTGTTCACACACTGGTAAGTTTGTAAAAAACGAACACACTTGGAAAAAAAGAGAAGTGAGGTGATCATGTGCATGTTTTTCTTAATTACTATCATGACGTGACTGAAATGGGCAGGTTCCATTACGGTCATAAGTCAAGGACTGCCTGTACTTACTGTTAAATAAAGTTCAATATACAGAAGATCATTAGCAAATCTAGTAACAGTTCATAATCTATGGCTGAGCAGTTCTAGCAGCTTGCTAATTTTTAATGCAGGGTTTTCAGGGACTGAATCTAAAGCTGTCTGCATATCAAACATGTGCCTACCTTCTGAGCTATGGTAAAAGGAGTGGATTAGAGCAGGAAAGTAATGAATATGGAATACACGTTTATGTTTACCAAACCAATTTCAAAAGTTTGGCAACCTAGTGCTGTTACTATCCATTTTTATAGTGTTTAGTTACTATTAAAATATATGCACAGCTATAAAAATTATATAATTCTTTCAGAATCATATTGATTTGGAAGAAATACTTAATATCTGTTTCTAAATAGTATGGTCAAATCATTTTGTGTTGGAAATATCAAACAAGTCATATAAATAAAAATAGGTAAAAGACGATTAAAGGGCAACTCAAATACATTGAGAGTTAACATCCATTATCATTATCACCCAATTTCTAACATCTTTTTTATAATTCTAAACATTGTCAGAATCAAGCACGTGCATGGCCATGTCTTGGAAGAAATACTCACCCGTAACCGATGATCATCCACTGTCCAGATCCTACTGGCATAGTCATTTGAAGCTGCTAATAAGTAGGAACCCTATGGAAATGATTTTTAAAATGTTTTCTATAATAACCATTTTTACCATTTGCAATTTCTAAGCAATTTTGTTTTACATTGTTTTATGGTCTCTTATAATAGTCTAGGCCATTGCCTAATCTTATCTTATCACTTCATTTGGAGTTTATTTACAAATTTTTGAAGGTTCATTACCATTACATATTTTTCCTCTATTTTGATTCCATTTTCCCCTTCCATTGTTTTCCCACTTATTTGCCTCATCCATTCTATTCCTAATTCTTCTTTCTGTTGCTAGTGTCTCGTGCAGAGAAGAAGTTTTGCTTCATTAAGAGGTCTCAGTTTAAAAAGCTGAGATCATATACCCATCTATTTGCCTCCAATACTTAAAACTCCTTTATTGTTTTATGTCGGATAACTATTTCAGCCTTGTCTACTCAATACTCTACAAGGAAACAAGCTGAATATATCACAATATATCAGCAAATATTCTCCCACACATAGCATTACTACAGCTTGATGGAAGAGTAACTGCTGGGAGTTAGTTGGTAAGGGAAGCAATATTCTGGGCAAATCAGACCTTTTACTATTCATCACTGACCTCAGCAAAACATTGTCGCCATCTTGTAGAAGTAGTACAGACTTAAGTTATATTCTTCAGCATTATTAAAAAATAACCTGCTCATGGTATATGCTCAAAATACATATACTGCCTATTTTTACAGGAAACAGGCATAACTTTTTCAGGTACTTCCAAAAAGAAAAAAATGCTACTGTTACTAAAAAGATAATTTTAAACAACTTCTGAGCAATTGCTTAATTTTCCAGATGATCTGTCTTTTAATGTATATTGGTATTACTCAAATATTACTCAGAGGATGGACATATCACAAACTATGGGTTCAGAACATTTTGAAATCAGACATAAAATTAAAATTTAATGCTTTTCTTTTAGGGTGGGCAGACAATCAGTTGGGGGGAAAAAACATGGATCTTTGTTTTTATATATGACATCAATGGCAACGTTGCTATCTGCTCAAAATAAGTGATCTGCTAGTGAAGCAGGGCAGAATTATACTTGCAAAAAAGAAATACATCCATACTCACAGCATTATCAAACTCTACACTAGTAATCCCCGCATTACTGCCAGATAGGGAGGCCTTAAATTCACACTTATCTGTAATACAAAAAAAAAAAAAAAAGATTTAGGAGGTAAGAAAAAGCATGAATGCATGGCAGCTTCATTCAATCTAGCTAAGAAACATATCTCAAAGATATAAATCACAGAACTGATCATTTAGTGAAACATCTCTATTTCTTGATTCATAAAACTGATTTAGATTTAAGGCAGGCTGTAAGACTCAGTTTTGACTACTCTGTCTTATAATGATATGCTTCAGAATTTGGGCACAGAAAATTCTCTTTCCCCAATCTAGGTATTTCATTATATTCTAATAGAAATGGTAGGGATTATCAAACCAAGATTGTTCTGCATCACAAGATCCATATATCCTCTCCTATTGTCTTAACAGTTCTGAAAAGACATTTAATCTCTCCAATGCACTAAGGAATTTATTTGGGGATTCCTACATTAATTTAGAATTGTCGCTACCTTTTTACAGATATCAATTATGGAATCAAACTTGGAAGCAAAAAAGCATGTCTCCACAAATTAAAACCTATTATCTCTTATCTATATTTCTTTAAAGGACTTACCACCAAAAACTTCCCAAATTTTGACCCTCCGGTCCAAGCCTCCTGTTGCTAATAAACGAGAACCTGGGCTGAATTGGACTGCATTAACCTCCCCATCATGTGCATCCTAAGAAGATAAAAAACAATACACAGACAACAATTACTGATGATTTCAGGACCCAGATCTGTCAGCCTCTAACAGCATACATAAAAGAACTGAATGAGGTTCTAACAAAGTAACAAAAAAAAAGTCTATCAACTCTTGAGTTCTTCAGTATGCACTTCCTGTTTAAAGCTATCTGCAAGAAACTTTATGAGACCCAGTTTGGTTAAGACATCAGATTAGAAACCAGGACACTGTGAATTCAATCCTGCCTTGGGTATGAAGCTAGCTGGGTAACTTTGGGCCAGTCACTTTCTCTCAGCTCTAGGCAGAAAGCAATGGCAAACCATTTCAAAAAATGTTATACTTCAAAGACCTGTCATACACACACACACACACACACACACACACACACACACACCAGAACAAAGGCCTAGGGACTGATTTTTAGAATCTAAGCGTTCTACCTCCTAAAATGCTGCATTTAGTAAAATCCTGATGAAATGATAAAAACTACATGTTGAAAAGCAGTCAAGAAAAGAATGGGATATTAGTAAAACAATAAATCTGACTATCTTACTTATCAGAATGAAAAAGAAAAATTGAGCTAATTTTGTATTTATAAGGTTAAAAAGTAAAGGTTTCCCCTGTCCAGTCATGTCTGATTCTAGGCGGCAGTGTTCTTTTCTGTTTCTTAGCTAAGGGAGCCAGTGTTGTCCAAAGACTTTTCTGTGGTTATCATGTGGCCTGCGTGATTATATGCCAAGGCACACAGAACACTGTTACTTCCCACCAAAGTGATACCTACCGTATTTACCTACTTGTATTTGTATGCTTTCAAA
Source organism: Cerberus rynchops (assembly GCA_032468195.1). Taxonomy (NCBI): domain Eukaryota; kingdom Metazoa; phylum Chordata; class Lepidosauria; order Squamata; family Homalopsidae; genus Cerberus; species Cerberus rynchops. The sequence continues at coordinate 411,582 of JANHFJ010001811.1, forward strand.
TTGCTAGCTGGACAATAGCTGTAGAAATAATGGGAGCTCACCCCATTGCACAGCGCTTGGGTCTTGAACCAGGCTGTCAGCTTTCCAGCTGACAAGCTCAGCATCTTTAATGGCTGAGCCATCGCATCCCCTTTATAAAGTAAAACAACTACTAAATTTTGTCCGTATGTTTGTATGTATTTTCCTAGATTATGCTTAGTTCTTGTACATTATGAAGTGATTTCACACTGTTTAGGATTAAATGCTTACATTATACAAATATATTTGTTATGTGTTTATACCAGATCATTCATAAAAGTATTCCATATATATGATCATATTATTTTAATGACTTTATGCATTTAATTAAAAAAATCCTACTATGGAAGTTAAAAGTAGAAAAGTGATACCGAGTGAGAACAAAATATTTGCAGGAAATAAAGAGGTCTCAGCTTGAAAACTAAAGATCATGCACGTTAGAACACATTCCAGAACCGCCAGCTCCTTGACTGGTTTTGTTGGGAGAGAGTCAACTCTAAGTGCTTTCGACTGCAAGCAACATGAACTGACAATACCCACATAATGTCAGCAGCTTCATAACATCTGACAGCATTACTGGAGCATGGATGGGAGGAAAAGAAAACTGTTGGGAGCTCTGGAAGTTGTGGATGTGCAAGTTCACTAGTGCAATCAGACCATTCTGTAATCATCATTGACCTCAGCATTTATTAGCATTTCTCAGGCTTTGGCTGAGGACCCCATTTCTTGTGGCAAAAGCCACACTACAATTCTTTCCAAAGTCACAAAAGCCCCGTTGGCTAGCCATGTCAGGGACATGCAACATCTCATCAGGAAAACAAAGAAATAGTTGACTGAACATGAAGTAAATCCTGAAGCACTTTAAGGGCTTATATGGCAAAGTATCAGTAAAACATAGTGCTTTTTAAAGATAATGAACCCAAGACATACTTACAAAGACACACACTGCAGTGTTGGGTAGTCGGACCTCTCTGCTTGCAGTAGGAAGTATATCAGTATTATCTTGAGGAATAGGACATGAGGATAAAGAACGCCTCCTGAGAAAGTTACATCAATATGCAAATAAGTATGTAAGGGAAATTAACTATGTCTCCAGACTATGGGCAGGGGGGTGACCTCAACTACACAATAGGTAAAAATGGAAGGAAAGGCAAGGAGTCTTAAAACAAATTCAAGTATTCAACACAAACAGGGAATCAATACTCTTCTATAGCCTTTGCATCTGGTTTCTTGCATGAACCCAATCAACTGCATAAAAACTCCTTATGCCAGAGGGGGAAAAGTTATCACCATTATAGCTGTTACACTGAATTGTTTGAGTTGAGGTACACTAATATTTATTTATTTATTTGTTAAATATCTACTATTGTCAAGTCCTTTTTCCTATACAAGGTTAAATTCTATTTAGTTGCAAAGGTACATAATCTATGATTAATGCAGAATTTAAAACTCACATTTTATTATTAACAGAGAGCTTCTACATAATGCACACACAAAAAATAACTAAAATGACTGGGTGCAGCAATCATGTAGATTACGCCCAGCATTTTTTCCCTAAGTAGTTATACCTCATGCATCCATGATATAGTTATGTATTATTTAACTGGAATGTCTTTTCAATGCTACAGAAACAACATGAGACAATCATTCAGCAACCCTCATCACATGCTAAATAAAGTGTGAATAATTTCAAGCAAATTTTCACCTGGCAGTATCAGAAGAGTGATGTCCCAAAAGGGGAGACTCAGACAGACTGGAGGGAAAGATCAGAGGTCAGCACACAGCAGAAGTAAGGAGTTGAATACAAAAGAAAAGGAGAGAGAGAGAAGCTAGAAGAAGGCTTGACATAAGAAAAGTTGTTTGAATGCCCAGTATCACTGAAGTGCTCCTGTATATTGAACGAATATGTAATGAAAAGGTAAATGCATACCAACCTACCCAAAGATATTAGTGATAGAATCCAGAAGGCCTCCAGTGGGCTGGGAGAGTCGCTTACTAAAGAGAAGGGGAGGACAGTTTTCAAGGAGATCAGAACACGCAAGCCCGTAACTCAATCTTGAAGCCCCACATCCAGCAAGGAAAGCAAATGGTAATAGGACAGTACAAAAAGCCACAATCTTGGTTCTAAGTCAAAAGCTTGCATAAACAATTATGAACTGAACACTGTTGTTATATGAGCAGGAAGAAAATGGCTCCCTAAAGACTATAATTCACTGGAATTTTGAGAATAAAGATATTCTTATATGAAAGCAGAGCATATTCCCAAGCATTCTCATGATTAATGTGATGGTTGGCCTATAACAGGAAGTATAAACATTTTTGCTTTTGAGCCAGTTTAAATGGAAAGATTTTAAGTTCTGCATGTTTTGTTTGCAGATTCAATTACAATGTAGGGTTGGAAAGAAATTTATCTAAGAATCTATTATTTGCAGCTGCCACCAACATTAGCTGGGCTAACTGTCCAAAAAGGCATTTTTTAATAAAACCTGCAGTATTAACTAGCACGGCCCTTAACATTTGAAATCTTTATAATTTTGATTTTGTTAATATTTACACAGATTGGATTGGAGCCTATGCTTCCACAATGGAGAATGTTGGTATAAACCCATCTCTTGGAAGGTGTGAGAGGCCATTTCCTAAATAATGGAGCACTTTTAAATTCAAGGCCACAAAAGCTTTATTTACACTGCTCTTTCCAATGTCAGGAATAAATACTATCATGACAAAAAGCAGATGTGGATAGAAAAAGAGATACTCCTTCTCTGTATTTATTTGCAAGCCCTACAATTTGGAAAAATTCCTAGCAAATGATACTGAAAAATAAACATTTCCACACAAAAAAAAAATTCAGTAGAAATAACATCACTAAACTTTATAACCATTGGCGTGTTTCCTACGGGCATAATTCACCAGCTAATTTTCCCATTTGTATCCCATTAAAAATAAATGGGAGCAAAAAAGCATCAGTTGTGCAATTCTCACTTTATTACAATAGGGCATATCACTGATAAATTAATTTCATACTGGCATCTGATATCAATTAATTTATAATTCAACTACCTAGGAAAGAATATTTTTTTTGTCAATACATTTTCTTCTCAAAATGAATTCCCTGAAACAAATGCCTATGAATTTTTTCCCACCTGAAAATATTTCATGAAAGTCTTTGGAAAATATGTTTTTAAACATCTCTGCTCACATACTACCTTGCTGTCCGTGTGACAGCACGAACTGGAGATGTTTCCTCAGCTGGATCGGAGGTTTCATCAGCAAGGACTTCAATATCATCATCCCTGAAGAAAGACAAATGATTCCTTGAATGTTTAAGAAGATCAGGCATTTCATATTAAACAGCCCTTTTCCCCAATATTTCAAATACAGAATTTCACTTCCATTTTTAATAGCATAGGTCTTAGAGATGGGGTGAACAATAGAATTAGCTATGCCATGACTGTATTTTATTTGCCTTTACAATTTCTAATCATATTATTTAATACAGTTTGTAAAATGAAATCATTTGCTTATTTTGTTTGAATGTGACTTTCCTCCTTACTATTCCCTGGAATGGGATGAAAGCTTTTCAACACAATCAAAAAGCCAAAGAGGAAACAAAAAGACCAAAAAATTAAACCTGCTATATTCAAATAACTTTAGAACTGTATCAATGCACTTAAAAAAATAAACTTGAAAATAAAAATAAACTTAATTAATTCTTAGCCAGAATGAATTCACTCAGTACACAATGCAATAAAATAAGCTCAAATGAAGCAGAGCAAGATATGTTCTGTATACAGTAACTTCTAAACTAAACAGTCAGATGCCTATACAATTATTTAAAGGAAAATGTTTATGGCTGGTTAATCTGATGAACTGCTAATTCTTCCACTTGATGTAGCCACTGAGTTATAAGGAACATATTAAGCTCAGAAGGCCAAGATAAGAAAGCAAAATAAAGAAAAACAATCTGAGTCAATATAGAACCAATAAAGCTGTTGCAAATTGTAAATCTAATGTCAATAAATAGCAAAAGTTACACAAATTAAGTGATATAAAAACAATAAAGTATTGCTGAAAAGATTAAAAAGATACAACTAACCTTATTATGGTTCAGTTAAAAAAGAAGATTGAAAACATTCTTGAAGATGAAGATATAAAATCCACCAGGTTTGCCCACCCGAAGCTGCTGCTAAGAAATACACTTGCTCTTCTACTTCTGATTCTTAACAATTTTCTAGGAACACATACTATCACAGTTGGGAAAGGGAAAGATAATTCCCCCCACCCCCAACCTAAGAAAATAGTCAAGATCTTTATCTCCAGTCTCCACAATGCTGTTGCTAGTTAAATTAGGAAACTTTTATCATTTGACCGCAGTTTACATCAGAACGTTGATGAATAGTAAGAAGATAATAAGCATGCAGCTTGGACAACTCATTTTTGTATTTTCAGCCTGGAAATGGAAATAATGTAGTCATTAGGAAGTCATTAGACTGATGAACGCTTACTGTTCAATTGGCAGTGGTTCTTTAGCAGCTTCTGCTAGTTCTTTCTGAAGTCGAGCTTGCCTCCTCCTAACAGAAAAATATTAGGAAATAGGTGTCAACTCTGTAATATTGATCAATATTTATTTAAACAGCTGTATTCAAAGTATTAAGGAACTGATAATTAGGAGAAATTGTTGCCTTAAGCTCCCTGGGACTGAAATCCCAGTGGATAGACTTATTGCCTCAAAAATGTATTTATATCTTGACACTAGTAAAATGTAAAGCTCATCAGAATATGCTGGTTGTCATGTCTCTAGGCCCAAGTGAAAACCTAACTGCCCAGAAATGTTTGTTTTAACTAGGCTGTTTTAAGGTGCCTTGAAGTCATTCTGTAATTCTTACAGGGTACTCAATTTCTTAAATAAAATAGCTCCAGTCAGTGCATCATATGTTAAGAATTGACTCCATACTAATATATTGTTAATTATCAGATATTATTTTCATCACAGAAACTGATATTAATTCTAGAATGAGTTTATTGGTTTAGATTTAATAGCCACTCCACATTATGAAAAAAAAAAAATCCACCAGGAAAAACAAGGCTATTTGAATGGGCCTAATTTGAGCATTATGAGCTAACTTTTAACTATTTTATAGTCAAACCAAGTCTAAACCTCACATCAAAATTTTACGAACATAAGAATTTAAAGACTAAACCTCAGAAGCTGATTTAGTTCAAAATCCAAATAAAATCAAAGTCTGGTTGACAACAGGATAAATTATCAAAAATTATCAGAACAGATTAGGAAATTGAAAAATAGTCCCAGAAAGGCAACAGAAAACCATTTTTATATTGGATGAGTCACTAGGATTTGAACTCAGCTTGAAGAAACCTCTACCATTAGTTTAAAGGATTTAAAACCACATCCAAAGACTCTTAATTAAAAGAAAAAGACATACAGGGCACACACATGAGAAGAAAGAAAGAAGAAATGTTAAGGATGGGTTCTAATACAGATTTAGTTTGAACTCATACATTTACATGGAAAATAGTGTCATACCTTAAATCTTTCTCATTTTCTGCATTGAGCCGATTAGCTTCTTGAGCCTTTTCTGCCATCCAACGTGTTACCAGTTCTTGGTTATCTTCAGTGGTTTTCCTTAATTTTTCTTCAAGAGCGTTAAAGGTGATTTGGAGAGCATCATATTCATCCTTAAGAGTCTGATTAGCTCGTTCAAGATCTTGAAGCTTGTTGCACAAATCATGACACTCAGTCTCCAGTTCAGATATCTTCTGTACATACTCTGCAATTCTTCAATGGAAGCAACTAATATAATGAAAATCTGAAGGTAGCTAAGACCAAGATAAAGTTCTATTGCTAATAAATGTATTTTACTCACTTGACATTATTTATTTGTATTTCTTTGTCCTTCTGTTGAATTTGATTGTTAAGGTCAATCACAGATTGAGCCAACTACAAAAAAGGGGGGGGAGGGAATGATAAATATTAATGCCAACAATGTTAATTAACTATGTTAACAAAGAATCACAATTCTTAATACAGGCAATGGTTTTTCGGTGCATGTACTTTACTAAGAATGTATCTTATATCTCTCAATCAAAAGCAAGATATGCTGTATCAATTTGGCAGATTCACAAACCCATATGGAACAAACTTAAACAATATATACAAAAATGAAAAGACAATAATACTACGTAATGTAGCTGAAAGGTATCATAAGTTGTACTTTAATTTCTAAACAGAATCTTAAAAGAAATAAGCTTCATAAATCATTTCCTGGTTTCTAGGAACAGATGAACAAAGGCATCACAGAAGCTTCCATTTTTTTTTAAAATGGAATATATGCTGCACTGTCCATAATAATAATTTTATTACAATGAAAGCAACAAAAAAGCTGAAAGGCTGACTGCTTACTATATAAAGTTATTTTAGAGATACATTTTTATTGTTCTGAAACTTATGGGATATAGAAATACATAATGGTATGTGAATTGTATTGTTGCAAGTAAGCACAATTTTTTCCTAACCTCGCCCCGTTTCTTGTGCAGCTCTGTCAATTCCTCTTGATGTTTTATCCTTAATTGAGCTACTTCCTGAAGATGAGCGTCATTCCTTGCACCATCATGTCCTGGGCTGAATTTTCCAAAGGAACAGTAGGTAAGATTAAATAAACTTATTTAATCATACAGATGTTAAACCTATAGCTAGGTTAAAATGGCAATTGGGACCAGAATTTCCATCACTAAGTTTTCAGGTTATAAGGTGTGAAGCCATGTGACTACATTGGTTAGCAAAGCAGTTCTGAAGTCTTGGTTGCTATTATTAAACACAGACCTCACAGGATAGTAACTTCTGACTTACTGCTGGCTTTTCCACTGTCTTTATTTGTGAGAAGCCAGCAGCAAATGCTGGAAATTGCATTCAACAGGGACATGACAATAGGGACACTACACTGCAATGGCTGGAATTCTCAGGACTGATTATAAGTATCATTTGTTCATTGCCAGTGTAACTTTGAACTGTAGCAGTACAATGGTTAAGCAAGGACCTGTACTGAATAAGAACTAATATCTCCTTATGTTGATTTTCCATTGACATTTCATTGAGATTACATTAAGCAATTCCCATTCATCTTGATACTGTATGCTACTGATCTCTATTTAAAAGAATGAAGTCTCCTTTTAAAGACCATTTGGTCATGTTTGGTGAGAGGAAGGCTTATTTATCATTCCAAATGTCCAAAAAAATGAAACCATTCAGTATACTATTAATATTTTAATAATATACTTTGCATGAATTTATATATTTGCGAGACATTACACAATTTGATGTAATTTGCATCAGGTAGTCCTTGCCCTACGACCACAATTGGGACCAGAATTACCGTTAAGCGGGGCAGTTATTGAGTCACTGTACTTGTTAAGTGTATTGTGTAGTCATTAAATGAATCCAGGTTCCCCCATTGACTTTGCTTGTTGGAAGCCTGCTGGGAAAGTTGCAAATGGCAATCACATGACCTCAGGATGTTGCAATGATTGTAAATACATACTAGTTGCCAAGCACCAGAATTCTGATCACTTGACCACGGGGAATGTTGTGACAATGTGAAGATTGATCATAAGCAACTTATTTCAGTGCTGTTGTAACTTCAAATAGTCACAAATTGAATGGTTGTAAGTTGAGGATTACTTATATAAATAGTACATATAAAATTAAGATTGTATTAACATAATAAAGCATGTACAACATTTACAGCACCAAATACAAAGTTTTGCAGTAGCTATTAATGGTAAACAAATTGTAATGAATATTTCACAGGAGAACAAAATGCCCTGTTATATTGTTGGTTTTAAAGAAGCCAATTGATTCAACAAATACCTGATCTCATGCCGGCTTGGCAAATCATACTTTTCCACTTGTAACTTGTCAGCCAACACTGAATGGAAATCTGACTTCTCCAAGAGCTTGTTATCTAACAGGCCAAAATATTTATTTTTTTAAAAAAAGGGGAAAATAATGTTATTAGTTGCGCAGTCAATTAATACGTTTACTATGCCATTATGTCTTTGGACGGATGTAAACATTTTAAGTGAAAACATGCCTAATCAAGAAGACATTCTCTCATAGTACACAATAGGACTCTGAGTTCAAACTTGTTCAACTAAGCTTCTCTAAACGAATGAGTCATTTAACAAGACATTGTTCTACTTTATAACCTGGTCTTTTGAATAACAGAAGCTGGAAGGGGGTTCTCTGATGCAGTCACAAAAGATTATTCCAGTTTGCAAATCCTCTCTTTCACCAAATGGGTGTTGACCTGAAA
>JANHFJ010001812.1:6917-20328 GCA_032468195.1 Cerberus rynchops
ACACACAAATGCTTCTATTATTCTCAGTAAGAAACCTCTAAGTCTCTTTTATACCTTTTCCATCTTGAGATATTACCTGGATTCTCACATACATGAAAAATGGTATTCTTTTTTTATGAAGGGTGGATTGATGTCTCTTCTGTGAAAGACATGAAGTCAACACCTTTAGCAAAATAGTTTATGCAAAGAGTTGTCTACCATTGAGAAATATAAATCTACCTACTGTATGTTTAAGCTTTTTCTGCAAATGGAAAAATGAGCTAAGGAAACATAGCTAATAGGACATAGTTATATGGCATATTTTACTTCTGTGCCTCTAGAGCAGTGGTGTCAAATGCGATTTCATTGAGGGCTCCATCAATGTTTGACCTTGAGGACCGGGAGTGGTGGTTTGTGGCTGGGGGTAGTCATGGTCATGGTAGTCGTGGGTATGGTGGGCATTTGACACAGGCTTAAGATACATTTTTCCCCTTCTCGTCGTTTTTTCCACAGTTCTTTACTATAACCATTTTCCTGTCTCTTCTACCAGATGTTATGGGCAAACATTTATTACTTATTCTTCATACTACACTAAACTTTTTATTTCTAAATTTATATCCCATTGTTTAATAGTAAATTGCTTTTCCAGACAGAAAAGCTATGTATACTATTGTATTTTTATTATTCAACTAACAATAAAAATACAATAGCATAAATAACATGATAATACAAGATCTAACAGCAGAGGTAAATTTCTAGGATAGTAAATAGAAATGGCTCTCAGTTATAGATTGTTGATTGTAGATTAAATGGACCTACATAGTATGTAAAATCTGGCATTAAACTGTAATATTAACATAGGATGTTGCTTATTTTCTATCCAGATCAGGCCATATAATTGTAATCCAATCCAATGCAATCCCCCTGCAGCAGTCTGCTAGCCAAAAATGGGCCCTCCTGAGGCCCTCCCGGGGCCCTCCCGGGGCCTCTGCATGGCTTGTTGTTGGCCAGCACAGTGCTTCTGGAGGCCAGGGAGGTTCAAAATGGGCCACATGGGGGCCTCATGCCCTCCCCCCCCAGCATGCTTTGGCTGGCAGAGGCACCGTGGGCTGGTCCTTTGTTATTTCCAGGGCTATCCCATGGGCTGGATTTAAGCACCCTGTGGGCTGGATCCGGCCCATGGGCCTTGAGTTTGACACCCCTGCTCTAGAGATTTTGAATCTACTGACATTGTACTAGGAAATATTAGGACAAAGAAAATTCTTATCCTTAAATAACTAAGATGGTATCTTGGGTTTAATTTTTTGAGGGTCAAGGATCAGCAAGATGTTGTTAAGCAGGCTTTTAGTGCTTATACAGTTTCCCTTGAGTCCCTAAGACAATCTGGCATTTCCAGATGCAGTAAAGGACACTGTCTCATTGTTGGTCTAATAGGCTTTGGTATGAGAATGGGTGTGACGATCTCGGGCATGGCACCAAGGCAACATAGCCAGACAACCGGTATGAGTCCCTTTATTGACACCAACTTTGTCCTCCTCTTCAGCCTGGAGGAAAACTCTCCCACAAACCTGTAGCAGCTTCTTGCTGCAATATTCCAATCCGAAGGCTGTAAGCAGAGTGACTGCAATCAATTACTCCAGCAAGGCAAGATAATGAGTCCCAGAAGTGAAGAATCACCACAAGAATTCCAGCAAAACAAGATAAGCACACAGGAGCGTGGTAATAATTCAAACGGTCAGGAGGGAAGACAGGAATGCACAACTCTCCACACTAGATAATTTCAGCATTTGTTCCCGACAAACGCCCCTCCCAACTGCCTTTCCTTTAAACTCCATCTGCAGGTGTTCCCTGTGAAAGGAATCACGGCCCTCTCCTTCCTCGTAAGCCACGCAACCCATGTTGCTCTCTTCTGCATTCTTCCCTGCGCGTTCTAGAATGAGGAGGGGTTGGGCCTTGGTCTTCGTCTCAACTCTCTCTTGTTCTACCTCTCCTCTATTCTGCCCAACCTGACTGCACCCTACCCCAGCCTCCTCCACAGCCAAGGGAGCCACTCTCCCACTCTCTGCTGTTCATCTTCTGCCTCGGATTCAGACTCCAGCAGGGGCATGACAATGGGAGAAGCATTCTGAAGCTATATGACCTTTAGAAAGAGGCTAGTGGGAATCATACTAAAACGCATATGGAGAACATCTTGAAACCATGTAATACAGGCATGGCTGACTTACAAGTTTGTTTAGTGACTGTTCAAAGTTACAATGGCACTGTAAAATGTGACACAACCATTTTTCATAGTTACGACCTTTGCAGCATCCCCATGGTCATGTAGTCAAAATTCAGATGCTTGGCAACTGGTTCGTATTTATGACCATTGCTGTGTGCTGGGGTCACTTGAATCCCTTTTGCGAATTTCTGACAAGCAAAATCAATACGGAAGTCAGATTCACTTAATAACCAGGTTACTAATTTAGTGTAGTGATTCACTCAACAACTGTGGGAAGAAAAGTCGTAAAATGGGGCAAAACTGACTTAACAAATGTCTCACTTATCAACAGAAATTTTGGGCTCAATTGTGGTCGTAAGTTGAGGACTACCTGTAGATGCTAAACTCGAGAAGATTCCATGGCACTAAATGGCTGAAATACTTAAAATCTCAGTGTTTGAAACATTTGACTATTGACTGGCAAATAGTTTCTGATGGATGAAGTGCAAGTGGAAAGCAGACAACGTGCTATAGGAGCATCTTAATTAAAAATGTTTCTGAAAGAGCAGCGGCCATGTAGAAGAAGGAATTATTTGGGTATGAGTATGGTATGATGAATGTATCAGACAAGATTTATTTTATTTTTTAAAAAGATCTTTTCTTTCTAGATAATAGGAGGGAGAAATGGGACAGGAAAAAGACAAGGGACAAAACTCTATGCATATTGCAATTTCCTGCAGAAAAGAGACTTGTCTTCTTTAAGAGCTTACAGATTCTGCAGAGATGACAAACAAGTGATAAAGAAGAGAGTAGCCTACAGAAAGTAGTAATAACACAGATTCAAAGCTATTCAGGGTATGTTTTTCCTTTCTTCTGGCTTGAAGCTTAGTTTTCTGGGGATCAGCCAAGGTTAGCTAGATGCAGCCACCTGCTATGCCACCCAAGTAGGCAGAACATCCGCTTATAACAGAATTGAACATAGCATGTTATTCTCATTTCAAAATTTTAATCCCCGCTTAAAAATAACTCAGTAAGAAGAAGGAGAACTGCCTTGCTACTGACTGAAAATGTATTAGCAAGAAGGGACGGCTGTCCACCATTTTATGTACTGCCTTGGCTTGAAGAATCACCATTTCGCTGGAAAGTAGTATAAAATGCAGGCGTAATCATCTCAGAAAAGTAGGTCACTGTGTACACTTGCTTTCCTCTGATGGTAGGAATAGGTGCAGCTTGCAGTTTCAGTTCAGTATGCTGGGGACTTTGGGGATGTGTAAATAACTTATTCCCTTCTTATTGTCTAATGCAACTGAATCTCCTGGTGCATCCTGATTAACTGATTAATTTAACACTTCAGAGAGCACAAGTGTCTTGAAGACAGCATTGCTTTATCACTGACATCATAGGCACCCAGATAAAACCTTCAGAATTCAGAGTCTTGATCCAAAGCATGCATCTGAGTCCAATCAAATCAAATTTTATTTGTCACATACAGAGTCATATACACAGGACGATATGTAGTGAAATGCTTGTGAGACGGCCCGTGACCATAAATGATAAATTAAGGGGAGCGGGAGAATAGATTGTAGGTTGGGTAAGGGAGTGGCTTGGAGAATGGATATTTAATAGAGAAGAGGAGGAATGAGATAAGGTGCACTGTCCTTGTTGACAGCAGTGTCCATCTATGTGTAATGGTTAGTATGGGGGTGCATGGCTGTTTCAGTCCTGAGTGTTGTCCTGGTTTAGAGACCGTACCACTTTTGGGAAGAAGCTTCTCCTCAGTCTCTCTGTGTTGGCTTTCAGGGAGCAGAAGTGTTTTCCTGCTCTGAGGATATGTCTGGCCCTGTTGCCTTCCTAATGTCTTCAAGACCATTCTTGAACACTATTATATACCTTTACATTTACCACCCATCGTAGAAAGAAAGTAAGAATTTTGTCACTGGGTTAAACTAGGTTTTGATATGTTACAACCATTTGAAATAACCAAAAGACACAGGCTGCATCATACTGAGAAGAAACGGGGACAGTGGTTACTATTAGAATGTCCATCCTTCTTTATATGATGTTATTCACCTTCCCTTGCTCTTGGATGTTGATGTCAGTTATTACATTTCAGTGTTGTGTTATGGTAGCAGGGAAGGGGGCAAGTTACATCACATACCCTATGACATCATTGCCCTTCAGATGCCTGGCTGTTTATGCTTCATCAGTTAATGATTTCCTTTTTACCTATTTATGATATAGAAATGTTTTTCACCTGATACTTGAACTAAACAGTATAAAGTTTTAGCATATATCTAATTTCTATAAAGTTTAAGTCATGAATTCAATTTTTCTAATAACATCTACAATAAAAAATAATATTTAGTTATTATCTTGTTCTGCCACTTCCATTTGAACAGTTATGATTAACTGTCTACTGTCCTCTTGTCTCCATATGACAGCATTAGCATTGCCTTTACTTACCTTTGGCAGGCTGTTCCATCTTTCCTAAATTTTTCCTTTTCTGTACCTTTTATAGATTTAATCATCAATCATGAGCTCATTTGAATTCCCCATATGTTTCCATTGTGTGTGGTTGTAATGAACTAAAGATTAGATTAGTTCATAATTCTGGATAGTTGTCTAATTCCACATCTTAGATATTCCAGTATTTTTCATGACCTTTATTAAAAATTCTGACATCTCTATTTCTATCATCTCTTTCATCTGCCTCTATCTATCTATCTATCTATCTATCTATCTATCTATCTATCTATCTATCTATCTATCTATCTATCCATCCTGATACACATATTGAAGGGGTAAATGCTTGGTGTGTGAACATATTTTTCTTTGTGTTTGCCTGTGTATGTATGTCTCCAGAGATTCTGCATGCCCTGTCTATCTTCTGAAGTGGCATAGTTTGAGAAAAGCTGATATCTTCTTCTACCAAGTTGAAAAGTTCAGCCTCTTTTGAAAAATAAAAGGTGGTTTTTATTTAATTTTTAATTAGTTATCATTATCCATAAGAAAATTTCTTATCTTAACCTTCAGAAATCAGATCAACTGGTGTGGAGTTCTCCAAATACACTGGCTATGATCAAACTGATCATCCTTTAGTCACATAAGCTAAGTCAATAAAAATGGAAAGAGCAACTTGTTCAAAAAAGGCAACTAAATCTAAAATACCATGTCAGTCGTTTAATCCAAATGCTATTCATTGTAGGAATTCATCCCAGATAGGGGGACATATAGCATCCATAAATGAGGAGCCTGGTACCATTTTAGATTGTTTCACTGCTTAATTTTCCACATCATCAGGAAATTCTTCCTAAAATTTAACTTGAGTCTGTTTTCCTTTAATTTAAACACATTGGCATTTGCCCTGTACAACAAAGTTTAAGCCTGTCCCTCCTTGGCAAATGTTTAATATTTGTTGGCTCATCAGAGGGTACCTATAAACATTTGAAGGATCTGATTGAAAGAGGCAGTGCATTATAGTATTCCAGGTTTTCTCTTATTTATTTATCCTCAAAGACGGTGAAAAGCAAATTATTTATAACCCACTAGAGTGAACTCTTCTGCCCCCTCCCAGCTAAGCAGTCTTTTGTACAGAAGACAAGCAGATTCCCCAGTTAAATTCTATTAGGTCAAGGCAATTCAGAGCATGGATAGTTTAGCAAGTTGATATGAGCTTAAGATATGTGCATACCCTAGTTGCATCCACTCTTTTACATTGCCATGCCAATGCCACTCATATCTGAAATTAAGAAATGGATTTACAGAACTTACTGGCCATTTTCCTCTGTCAATCAGATGAATTGATAATGGGTGATCCTCTGACAGGTAAAACCTTTGATTTTTATCTTTTATATACTTTTTGATCATCCACTGTGTCTTTTGCATTGATAGGGTATGTCCCACAGTGCTTTTCCTCTTTTTATGGGTCTCACACTCATAGGCTTTCTTGAGTTGTGACAGCTAAAGAATAAATCAACACTGAGCAGTATGAACAATCTAATTTAGAATCACTACCCACCCTTTCTCTGCATTAAAATTAATAGATTTCATTTTTAAATAAAATTTATTGGCCAGACATCTTACCATAGGGTAACTCTGGGCAGCTTACACTCATAAAAATATGTCTATATGTATAACATTAAAAGCTAAAGTATTAAAATCAAACATTAAAACCTAAGGACTCCTGGGAAGGATGGCTCACCAACATAAAAGCAATTTAAAAGTTGATAAGTTTCAAAAGTTATCAAAAAAGTTTTAAAAGAAAAAATTCCTGAAACTCTTTTTCTGATTCTTATGTTTTTGCTATACAAACTTGCTTTAAAATGCTTCATGACTGTCTTTTGTTGGATGGAATTTAAAAGGCTTTTAATATGTTTTAATTTATTTATTTTATTTAATTTCTATACCGCCCCCTCTCCCGAAGGACTTGGGCGGTGTACAGCCGTCTAAAAGAAACACAAAATAAATGACAGTTAAAAACAAATTAAAATCAACTAATTTAGGTGGCCGATCAAATTAAAACCTGATGTAAAAAAAAATTAATGGAGGGGGATCAAGATTTAATTAATAGTAGTAATAGTGGCATTTATTAATCCATTAGGGCCTTCATAATGATATATTCCTCCAATCCTCATCAGCCAAAAGAAACCAGGGCCTACAAAAAATTGTCATTTTATTTGAAAAGCACTTACCGTAATGAGGTGAGGTTTTGTTTCAGATTATGCTTGACAGACTGTAAAGTTCTATTTTTTTCTCCAGGCTAATGCTGCAGTTTCTACTATGCAGTTTAACTGCATGATTGCTGTCCATGGTCCTGAATGGAAATTTTTTGCCTGGTAAAGTTGTTTGCAGCACAGATTCCACAGATTCCAGTCTTTTTTATTTTGGCTCTGCTCCAGTTGGCAGATTTTTGCTGGGCACGTAGAATGGAATCTGTAATGATCTGTGTCTAGAACGAGGTTGCTTAGGAGTGGTGTGAGCATGAAGATGTTTGTTGCACTGACAACACACATGCACATGATTGAGATAAAAATGTGTTACCACATTTTGTGGTTTCATGAAAGTCAATGAGATGTTAGTATTCTTGTAAGTGAGGCCATGAGTTAACAGCTTTCTTAGATGAGGTGTGGAATGTTCTAAGAATGAGATTGTTACAACCTCAGGAGATTTCTGCCTGCATTTTTAAATTTAGATTTTGGGAGACATCTGTTCTGCAAAGGTTCACAGAACCCTAACCTTAACCCCCAATACAAGATACTAGTTGGTTTCACACAACATGCTAACCTCTATCATACCATAGTTAACAAACACAATAGCTGTGTTCTGTCCAAACAAATACATTACAATTTATTGTGATGGTCTGGTTACTAAAACCAATTCTCACAATACATTGAACCATAACTTTCTACACCATAAGTGTCATAGGATGTTGTGTGAATCCAAACTAATAGCTTGATCCCATAACATGTTTAATCGGGTCATCTGACAACTGCTGTAATTTCATTGCTAGTAGTTATGTCAAAACACAATTATACTGGGTATGTAAAAGGTGTCAGTGTTTGTAATTCTGAATTTCCTGTTTTTCAGAATGTGTCAAATTTTCCAACAGTATTTGCCTCAGAAAAAAACTGGCAAGACTTCATGGCATCATTAATTCCAACTCCAGATAGAAGTAGTTATAATTTGGCGAGGTTTCTAAATCAAGATTTAGAATTTGTTGCAGGATCTAATCTGGGTTGGTCACTGGGACCAGAGGTTTTGTCTTCTGATCTTTCGGAGTTGTGCTGGAGCCCATCTTCAGGGCACTCCTCTCTAGCCTAGACTGACCCAGATTGGATTCTGCAACATTATCCTGGGGCATGTATATTTGCCTTCATTCATTTAGAACTTTTGTGCTGTCAGGCTTTGGCAGTGAGAGGTATAATTTTTCAATCACTTTTAATTCTAATTCTTTTTTTAGGGCTAGATATCTAAGTTAAATTAACCAACTGGTTTTATTTCTTCCCAGAACACAACTAACAGAAAAGAGTTAGTTTAAAATTTGTGCATGAATCGATTTGTTTAGGGATACATTTAACCTTATAGAGTTATTCAACAAGGTTAACATATATTGGATTAATTTTCTCACTTAGTCTGTTTTTAAAGCATATTGTGGGATAAGGGCCCAAGACCCTAAAATTAAACAATTAATCTAGCACTAAACAAAACCATTTGACCAAATCATTTTTGGTTGGATATTCAACCAGAAAAAACATCCACCAGATATTTCTTTTCCTCTATTTCTCTACCCTATACTGTCTTATCTATACTTGCTAATTACAATTGAAATATTGGTTTTCATTGTTTTCTGTCTCCTATTCAAAAATAAATATCAACCTACATTAAGACACATCACTATTAATACTATTAATAGAGCAAGTGGCCAGTTTTAAGTTTCTGGTTGTTATCATAAAAAAGGACCTGACCTGGGGTGCTCACATTGCAGCACTGGTCAAAAGGGCCCAGCAGAGATTATACTACCTGAGACTTCTCAGGAAGCAACAATTGAATGGAAAACTGCTGGTGACCTTCTACTGCTGCACCATAGAAAGTATTTTAACTTACTGCACCCTGTGTAAGGTTTGCCAATTGCACAGCAGCAGATAGGACAGCACTGCAGAGGGTTAACATCATTGCCCAGAGGATCACTGGTTGCCCTCTCCTCTCTTTGGAAGAGCTTTATAGCTCCCACTGCCTTAAGAAAGTTCAAAACATTCTTAAAGATCCATCTCAGCCTGGGCACCCTTCTTTTTTGAACTATTACCATCTGGTAAATGGTACAGGACAATAAAAACAATGACCAATAGGCTGAAAAACAACTTCTATCCCAGAACAGTAATTATATTGAATTCTGCTATGTAATGAAATATTAATGCAATATCAGGGGTTTTTGATTTGATTGTATAGAATGTGAAAGATGTGTGTTTTTGTTTTATTATCATTATAATGTACACTGATGATGACATTTAATTTCATTGTGTATGAGGTGCAATGTAAATTAAGTAATGGGATGTGTGAATGACCTTTAGAGATAGAAAGAAGGTTGATTCAGCCTTCCATCCTTCCGAAATCGGTAAAATGAGTACCCAGATTGTTGGGGGCAATATGCTGCCTCTGCAAACCACTTAGAGATGGCTGTAAACAGCATTGTGAAGTGGTATATAAGTCTCAATGTTATAACTATCCTAAACAATGGTTTGAAAAGAGAAATTTGAGCCCAAAGCAGAAATGTAATTTGAGAAAGCATCTTACTTGTTCTGGTCCTCCGGTCATTCCTCCATTGGACTTAGTTCCATCTCATCCTCCTCCTCAGACTGAGGCTCCAATGGGGCTATGATATAGAGTATGACAAAGGTGGTAAACTATCTTTAGCTTACTAAAAAGAATAATGTGAAATTCTTGATTCACCAAAGCCATATTGGATGGTAGACATCATTTTTAATGTGTTCCTTTGGTTATGAACATATGACATGGAAGGAATTGTAAAGTGCATGAAATATCCAATGAAAGGGTGGAAAGAAAAAAAAATTCTGTTAGGTGGCACAAGTACATGATTAAGGAGACAAGAAAGTGAAGAAAAATTGATTCTGCTATGTGGAGATCCAAGAATGAACAAGAATGGTAACCCTTGTTAATCTGTTATTAATTATACTTCAGTTTTACAATTAGTTTACAAATAATAGCAAAACACAGTATGAAATAGTAATAACAGAATGAAATCTATGCACTGTGTTTGCACAATTTGAATTATTTTACATAATATGTATATTCCACTGAATTTATCATTTTCCGGTTCTTTCCAAATAGCAACTAATAAAGTATAATTTCATTACTGGATTTGTTTTTCTTTCTTTCTTTTTTAATAATGAAAGACAAGTGAAAGAAGCAGTGATTCCTTCAGTTTCCCATCTTACTGCTTACTATTCTATATTCTAATATAATGACATGAAAAATAAGTATTACATTGGAAATAATACAACGCTTTCCAAAAATGCCAGCAACATTCAAAATAAGGAAATTGTTTTTTATATCCAATGAATATTTTTTATGCTTTGGTTCCCTTCAGCAGAAATGATTTTTTTAAAAAATAAGAGTGTCTCAGGTTAGTATCTTTGTCAGACCTTCCGGTACGATATCTATTTTAAGCTTCTCTTTATTAATCTTCAAAGACATAACTACTGCACTTTTTATTATTGCCATTTATTTGGGTGGTGTACTTGTGGATTGCCGTGAGGATGTGGTAAATTATACTGATGCTATCAGGATAGTCTGTTAAGCACGCAGCCCCTGATGGAATATTCTAGGAAATTCAGATACAAACCTCAGAACAGATTTATGGAACATTCCCTGAATGGAATGGAGAAATATCAGACTTTAACATCTTTCAGTTTTGCTACAGCCAAAGCCATTTAACAAAAGCTGGAGAAAAAAGATACAGGCATTCTCTTCACCAATCTATGCATATGAGCGCACACACCTGCACTGATGAAAAATGAACACTCAAGATTCTGTCACATCTGAGTGTGATTAAGAAATGCTGGAAGGGTAAAAATCTGACCAACCTGCTGGGATTATGCTTATATGTCTTGTGGGAATACAATAAATGAGCTATTATCCCCCTTGGTATTAAAGAAAAGCATAACCTCCACCACAGATACTGAGATTATCAAGAAGGTGAAGAAATGTAGCCATTAACCCTTCGGTGACTGGTATTATTGACATCTGTGGAGGCCATTACAACAGCAGAGAGTTGTCTGATTATCAGTGATGCCTCTCAGCTGCTCTACAGTTGTTCATTTTGTCTATCTCTGTCTATTCAGCTGACACTTATAAACAAGAACGGAGAGATAAGGTGCAGGAGAATGAACAGCAGTTTGTGA
Source organism: Cerberus rynchops (assembly GCA_032468195.1). Lineage (NCBI taxonomy): Eukaryota > Metazoa > Chordata > Lepidosauria > Squamata > Homalopsidae > Cerberus > Cerberus rynchops. The sequence goes on from JANHFJ010001812.1 coordinate 18,015, forward strand.
TTTCTTTGCTTTCTTTATTTTTGCCATTTCCAGGCTGTCTCCAAAGAAAGACATTAAATGAAAGCTGCAATTGTGATACTAGTCCTGAAGATGATGTCCACTCAAGAGGGAGTGTCCTTGGGGCTATCTTGTCAAATAGCTTCCTAAAACTGTCATTGCAACACACATGGAAAATCGAGACACAGTCACTATCCCAAGCAAGTCTGGCTTCTGCCTATTAGAAATTCTATTCAGAAAGCAAAATGAAAATGAGATTTTTAGCAAATCTGTCAAGAAATGTCTGTATGATCAGACATGCTAAAGAGAATTTAGGTTTTATATTTATTACATTTTCTTCATTTTTCCTTGTTCTAGTGGCCATTGCTGGTTGATTCTAAATGTGAAGCCTACATAAATACTAAAACGCTTGACAATAGATGGTTTTTAATCTTAGTTATTCTTGGCCATCATCAAAACATTTCTGCAGTGATATAGATAAAACAATCTCCCTGTCAATGTTGGACAGTTTTAGAGTGGGTCTTAGGGTGAAAGCAATTGAGATTATATAGAGTTCAATGATAAGGCAATGGTCCTTAATTTAATTCAAAGTGTTACATTAAAGTTCATATTGCTCTGAAATATTGCAACTATTTCATCTCTGTATAACATTGTATGTTTTTCTTTGGTAACATTTCAAGACTACCAAAGAGCAAGCATCAAAATGTTTTAAAATATACATAAAACCTAGGTAAATTAAAACTGTGAGGCTTAGAAGGGGAAAGGGCATTGAAAGCAATCAATGTCTAAAAGACACAATATAACAATGATTATATGAATAAAATGGTATTCCAGAACTCACAATTAAGTCTTTCATTTTTCTCATTTATGCTTTACATCCATATATACTCCTTTTATTGCAGTCTTTCATACCAGTAGATAAAGATAGCAAACTAAACGTACTGTGCAATATATAATATTCATTGGGATTGTTTTATCCTATTGGAAAAAAGAACAACCTGTTTCAGAAAGAACAATGGTATAAAAGCAGTTTTATGAAGGTAGGAATTACTCTCTGAATGGGGAAGCAAGTTACAATATTAAAACATTGGCCATATTGGATTGGATAGACTCCATTTGGGCTTCTTTCATGCATTAAAATCTTGAGTTGGCACCAATTATGCAGACCTATCCTTTGGATCCATGAAGCAAGCTAGAGCTCGGAATACAGTAGGACATAAGCTTTTGGGGATGACATATTTCATGATTTCCAATAGGAAGATAAAAGACTTCAATCAAATAAAAGTAAATCTTGAATGTCTTCTTGCCTACATTTGACTGCAGAATGCAAAATCTTGCCATATATGTTGAATACTCTAATTGCCAGAAAGAGACTAAGGAATGTGTATGGGCCAGGAAATGCCGCTTGAGAGGGAAAATGAAGCTTTATGATTGGCTAAGCCACCTGACAGCTTTAATATAAAAGGGGAGAGATGTCAAAAGAAAGCTGCTGGTGTTACATTGTGTTTTACGAATGTTTTCGTCTTCTTCCTTATCACCCAACTTAACAGTATATTTCATTCACTCAAGAAGGGGGTTATTTAAACAATGTGATGTAAATAATTATATGCAGAGAGAGGAAAATCACAGCAGCATAACACATTTTTTTCTACCTCCCCAAACAAATGTGAGATTTAACATGGCAAGGGGCTGCTGTTAAGTGTATTTTTTTTAACTTCAGTGGAGTTTGATAGCAAACCAAACAACAGGTCTATTTTATCTGGCAAGCATATAAAGATAGAGAAAGCATGCAGAGTGTGGTTTCCAGTTTTTTCCCCCAACCACTTTACCAGATATAGCCATAGAAGGTATCTGTTTTCTTCTTTGAAATGAAATAACATCTCTCTGTCTCTCTGTCTCTCCCTCTCTCTGTAATGTGTGAAAGATGTAATTAGACTTGATGCATATACACAGTATATCTCTGTGCAACTTTGTATACTTCCCCATAAGTTGTGATTCTGTGCATATGTATACAGAACTGATAAGCACAGGACAAGCTCAACACATTCCGTCTTAACATTATTTGTTATTTTAATTGTTACAATTACAATATCACTGTCACAATTGTTATTTGTAAATTGTTATTGCTTTCTGAAGCCCCAGCCATATCTGTCCATTTTCATGTTTGATCTTACTCTTGTCTATTTCTCCCACCATATCAGAATTGGTTCTATTCTGTTCTGTGTTTGAAGAATATATTTATTGTCTTCCTTCCTTCCTTCCTTCCTTCCTTCCTTCCTTCCTTCCTTCCTTCCTTCCTTCCTTCCTTCCTTCCTTC
>JANHFJ010001815.1:5771-16792 GCA_032468195.1 Cerberus rynchops
GCCTCTCTCATCTTTTTAAGTGGGAGAAATTGCACAATTGGTGGCTGACTAAATACTTTTTTGCCCCACTGTATATGTGCAGAAATTATCTAGAGTTTAGATGCTTAAATGGTGCTAATACTAAATAGTAAACATTGATTTGATCTTGCTTTTTTTAATATGCCCGTTAAGTTAGTTAAGATCTGTTCTGTGTGTGTCCCAAAAATGTTTTTTCAAGAGGTGTTTTTTCAACTTTCTCCTGAAGACATTTTGCTTTTCATCCAAGAAGCTTCTTCAAGTCCAGTTGCCTCTTGAAAAAGCATCTTTGGGACAGCCATGAGCTGGATGACTGAGAATCTCCATAGACATGGTTTTGAGTGTGTGAACTTCAGTTTTGCCGCTGAGGGTATTGTCTTAATTAGATGTCCCATTATTGCATGTTATTCTATTGCCAAATGCTACATTTTGGGAAACTTGTTTGCCTTTGATACCATTACCTAGTAACATGTCCTCTTTCACTCTGGCAAAATTTATGCTGTAGCCAAAGAGAAAGTATGGTAAGAGGAGGTCGTAGCTGCTGCTCTTGTGTTTCTGTTGTTGGGGAATATCAAGCAGTCTATGTAAAAAACTACACATCCAATGATGCCAGTATATATGTACCAGCCTATTACTTTCAATGAAAGGGAGAGTTCCATACACACAATAAAGATCCATATAACTGCCTTCACCTTCATCACACAGACATTTATTAAATAATGGAGTATCCTACACAAGCAGGGATTTTAATTAATTAATTCAACCACAGCACAGATTTAATTCTTTTAAACTGTTTTTAATATTTATATTGTATTTTGTATTTTTATTTGCTGTACACCGCCCCGAGTCCTACGGGAGATGGGGCGGTATAGAAATTTTGAAATTAAATTAAATTAAAATATGGACAGTGGATCTTATGGTAGACATTTGCATCGAGGTATTGGCATAGTTGTGGACAATATGTGGCAACTATAGCATAGTTTTAGAGACTGCCTAAGTGCACACAATAATATTAATAGTGTACCTAAAACTATATAATTGCATCTTTAGCTATTAAGAGTTTTAATGATCATCAGCTCTCACCGTACATTTCTAGATGCAAGAGATATTTTTAAAATAATTTAAAAATACAATATCCACTTTCAGAATTATTTGCAGGAAAGCTAACAGAATAACAGTTAGAAGGGACCTTGGGGGGTCTTCTAGTCCAAACCCTTGCTCAAGCAGGAGACACTACTATTTCAGACAAATGACTGTCCAATCTTTTCTTAAAAGCCTCCAGTGTTAAAGTACCCACAACCTCTGATCAAAAAGGAATATGGAAAAATGATTGTACATCTTTTCACTGGTTACACTTTTTCCATGCTGGGACTGTCTAGATCCAGTAACTAGTATTTGGCCTTATGAAAAAGGAGGTATGCATGAATTCTGCTTTGAAATAAAAGTGTTAAAGGCTTAGAAAAACCATCACCACTACCACTTGTTTCACAAGAAAAGCACTGAGAAGAACTGGCTGATCCTTATGACAATACGGAAGGAATGCGTCAAGTTAATGGGTTACAAAATAGTGACGTGGAAGGTAGAAACACAGACAAGTCACTACTGAGGTCACATTAACATGTATTTACTAGCCACAAGTGGAATACAGGCACTTGTTTATCTGCCATCAGGTGGCATAAGATAATTTTCAGGCTATTTCAGTCATATTTATTTCTTATTTATCCATCCTATCATTTTCTAACCACCCATCTCACAGATGTGCTCTCTGTTACCAAATTCATAAATGTAAGAAAGTGAAATCATCAGTAAAACTCAGAGCAACTATTTATTTATATATCACATTCATACCCTGCCCATCTACCTCATAGAGTAACTGGGCATGAAAACAAAACTATATGGATAGTAAAACAATTAACAATAAAAAAAAGCAGTTAAAAACAAGAATAAAACAAAAGGCGGAGGATGGGCTTCAGGGTGCTAACCGAAGCAAGTTGGCAGAGCCAGGTCTGCAGACATGCCTGAAAAGCCAAGAGAGTTCAGTCTCGCCGCTAAGAGGAGAACGTTCCAAAAGGGCGGGAAAATGGCAGAGAAGGTTCTCTTGTTGGGTCCCACCAGTCAAACGACTTTAACACAGGTGTCCACCACATATCTTCCTTGCCTGGCTGAATTTTAGAATATGTGAATGTCAAATCCTTGTTTTCTTCAACAATTTTTCTTAAAATGTTTTATTTTTAGTGATATTTTCAATATAGAGGTGCAGAGTAATAGCATACTGTTACCTGGTTGTGGCTTGAAAACCAGCTGAGGTGAATGGCTGTATCCATATGGAAGGCTGAAGGTGTCAAACCTGATCTCCCAGTAGCCTTCTGGGACTTTGTATCCTGGCTTATTTTGTTTTACTTTGGGGTTAAGACTTGGTAGTACCCACTGCACCCACCTATCTTTCAGGGGTTCTTAACCAGTGATTCACCCCCATTTCTCTAGTATGTTGAGTGAGAGCATTATATTTCTGTTGATTAAAAGAAAAAAATAGAATAAAGCAGTTTCAGTAATAAAGTTCCTGGGCCATGTAGTACATAATTTGATGAGTCAACTCAACTCTTCCCACCCCCACCCCTGCCTTAGGGTTTTGACCAATCTTACCACAAATAAATAAAAACAAACTTCATTTAAAGAGCGAGAAATACAAATTTAATAATAGGTTTTATATTTTAGACATTTTATATTTATATATTCACTCAAAGATGAATAGAATACATTCCTGAGCTGTCCGGATTATAGTAAAGTGGTGATTTAAAAGAAATTTATAAAAAGAAAATGCAGCATGCCAGGTGGACCATAAAATGCTGATTTGCTACAAATGGCTCAATATTTTGCCCTAAATAGTACAAGAAAACTCTAGGGAAAACTTGGCATATTCATACTCAGCCAGATGGATAGCTAAGACTGAGATCACACAAATTCCTAATTTGTACAGAAAAAATATGACCCTTGTGCAATAAAGAGAAATAAGACTATAACAAAAATTTCTGGTCTGACTTTTCTTTGACTTACAACTTCTTACTTGCTTTTATTCAAATAACAAAACCTCAATTCATACTTTATTCAGAGGTGATGATGAGATGTAAATCTCTATTCCATTGTCAGTCTACAACTTATTTGGATTTCTGACCTTTATTAAAAAAAAACCTAAGGTTTACTGTTTCTAATAGAAGGAATGTGGGGTGGGGGGAGAGTATTTATTCATTCATTTATTTATTTTATTTATTTATTTAAATTGATATACCGCCTCTCTCCCGAGAGGGACTCAGGGCGGTGTACAACCACCTAAAAACAAAACAATTAATCACCATTAAAATAGATTTAAAATAAAATTAAGTGGCTGATTTAAAAATATAAAAAATTATAAAATTTAAAAAATTTAAAACCAATTTCAACCCCAAAGTTAATGCTAGGCCAGACGGGCCTGTTGGAACAAATAGGTCTTTAGTGCACGCCAGAAGGTCCGCAGGTCTGTGATGGTCCGGATCTCCGGGGGCAATTCGTTCCAAAGGGTATGACTCTGATGTGGTGTAAAGATCTTTCACTTGAAAGATATACTTGTATATTGACAGTTTGGCATTAGAAGCTGCTGTCCCTTGCAGAAATGTGAAAATATGAACAGGGACAAAGTTTATACTTGCAATGTGAACTTTGACAATCCAGGTCATCATCATATTTATATCATTTGTGCTTTAATGGAAGAACTTAGAGAAGCTGAGTTGCATCAAGCCAAAGGACATCTGTTCTAGAATTGCTCCTAATGTTTTAAACCGGATGCCTTTATAAGCACAACAGCACCTCCTGTACTCCAGCAATTAGTGTTGACTGTAACACACTGCTTCCAGTGCTAAAAACAAAATAATTGCATATCATACTCTATGTTTAATTGCATCACAAATATCTGGAAAGGTACTTTGATACTGGTCCTGGGTTGTTTTTTTTCCAATTCATTTCCTAAGTACCCCCCAGTATAACTTTACCATTTTCACAGTATACAACAATACTATGATGTTGTTTGCATATAGTACAGAGCCATATTTTATTTAAACATATCTTTATTATTCTATTCTCTTGTTTTTATGAATTGACCAGAGTTGTTGGGAGTCAAGCAGTGTAAACATCTAATAGTGAACCCAATGAGCAATTTATAAACTGGCTTATTATTCGCAGCTTGCTAATTATACCTGTACAGTAAGTCATGCTTAAGCAAGAATATAAATATAATGAACATAATCCCTTTTGAGGGCTTTCTATCATTACCACGTCATAAACATAAGGCATTATCAGTGTGGTTTCACATAAACACTTTCTAATGTATACTTTACATTTGCTTATACTGGATTACATCTGCATGTCAATGCTCTCATTTCTGTTTGAAGGTTTCTAATTTTTTTCACTTAATTCTGAACTTTTAGCAAACATGGTCACCTCACTGATAATCTCTAAATCTAGGTTAGTTACAAAACATTGATCCCAATTCCAGTAATATTTTCAGCGATGTCATTCAAAATATCAGATCCTTGGAGTAAGGATCACTTGCATCATTCCACAAGGTAAGCTTTATTGTAGTTTTCTCTCTCTGTGTGTATTTTACCTTTCTTCTCACTGCATAATTGAAAAGATTGTTCAGAAATCTTTGATTCTTTAAACAAGAGTTTGTAGATTGGTATAAATCTGTTCCATTCTATTTACTTTTCTATCAAAGCATCCAGTTTTGAGAGAAAGATTGCAAGGAACATGCAGTAAATAGTGTTGAAAAGGATGAAACAGATTTATATTGATCTACAATTTAAAACAATTTGTGAAGATAATTTTTCTCAAAAAATGATCAATTGTTCTTATCCTGATGTACCATCACTTAATATATAGTATTTAAAAATTAAGAATGGACAGGTATATATTTGAAATTTCTGTATTTTATATGCCCACTTTTGCCAAGCTTCATGCAGAGTATCAGATCTGTCCAATTTTTTCCCCAGAACTTATCTACATTATCTTGTATGTGAAATGAAAAACAAACTTTTCAGCTTCCTATCTTTTGTGGAAATGTCACACCAATGATTTCTAAAACATGCTGTCTCTAAATGGTTGGAAAAACTCATTTGGAGAACTGAGTGGAGAATGTCCTATCAATAAATTTGCCGAAAAGCCCACAACCTTTTGTTTAAAAAATTGCAAACTTCCAAATAACAGAAGCACAGAGGCAGACCTCATAATCTTCTGTTGCTTCTTAAGTTTCTATCCTAAGGGCTGCAAGAGATTGTACTTTTGTAACCTGCATAAAGACACAGAAGAAGAAACCAAGCAGATTTAACAAACTAGTATAGTTTGGTCATTTAGTTTTGCAACTGCAATTGAAGTTGGGGATTTACCATACTGCACCCTGAAAAAAATAGAGTACAGTAGATACTTTAGAGGTCCATCAAACATGGCCAGTAGCAAAGGTTTAGAAGACTCACATCTGCATGCTCCGTGGTTTAGAATAAAGACAGAAGTAGTTGGCCTCAAAGTCCCACCAGCCTTGATTGTTAGGGAATAATTGTAAATTATTAAATTATAGTCCCCTCCCCAAATGTAGTAGTTAGAGAATAAGATATTTCACAAGACCTTTGAAATGGTAGCTTTATAAATTTATCTTACCAATGAGTGGAGACATGGACATAATTTCTTCCTAAATTAGGATCATTTGGAAGCCACAATGAAATCAAAATATGTAATTGACTTGTCTGACTCCAGGAATAGCGTCGCTCTATGAATGAGATGGGCGGTCTCTAAATGTGTATGTATGGAGGAGGGGGAAACACTAGTTTCGCTGGTACTGATGCATCCTGGCTATATCTAGAATTGGATTGAATACAACAACCAAGTTTTGAATTGGGAATCTTCAAGGAAATTGTAATCCCTTTTTTTCCTGATCTGCCTTTTAACAGGTTGAAAAACTCTAAAGTTGTTTCATCTTAATCCAGTTTTCTGCTCTGCTTTGAAATAGCTTCCTTAGATTTTGTTGGGCTTTGACGCCATCAGCACACTGGTACCATTGAACTCCATACAACTTCTTCTAACAGTGTCACATATATGTTAAGGATAATGGAGAGCAGTTTGGATCTGCTCTGATAACTTCTATATGATTGTGTTCATAAAACATGCTTAAAATCTTTTTTATGTATCACATTTATATCCCACAATTGCATATTGATTGTCAGTGATCAATTGATAAAAAGCAACATTAACCTTGAACCATATCCAGTACTAAATAGGCTGGGTTTGCACAATGTGCAAAGCCAACCCCCTCCCCCCACTGCCAGATCTAATACTCACAAGCTGTGGATATGCAGTAACGGGAGCCAGAATTTGGCCACTGTCAGGATCTAGAATGAAACAAGCTGAGCCTGAACCCAAGCAATACAGCTACTCTTTGTTCACTGAGAAGCTATGTAGCAGTACCTCTAAGAAAAATAATGGCCTTCATTTTGGAATTTGCCTGATTCCATCAATTGTTAGTAGACATGGATGGATTTAATTTAATGATTTAAATTGTACCACGGACATTTTATGATACTGATCTTTTTTATGGCTGTGAATTGCAAAGAATTGCCAATCTTTGGAAACAAATTTAAATCCAATAAATATGACTTTGCCTGCCCGACCAAGTTTACTATGTAGGCACAACCTACCTATGTGTAAAATCCTAACAAAAAATGTCAACATTCCTTTGAAAAGGTCACAAGCTATTTTAGCCTCATAGTCATTCTGATTTAATTTCAACCTTCTGCCTTAAGATCATCCAAAAACTTAATAGTGTGATTTGTCCTATGACAACACCTGCCAACTTACAAAATTGGAATATAAGGACAATTCATCTGCATGGAATGTCTAAAATTATTATTGCAGCAGAAAATTTGTAATACAAATTATTCTAAGAAGGTTATACAGTTAAGCACAAATCAGTTTCCATGAAAAAAAACCTCTTTATGATATTGGCAGTTTCATAAAACTAGGAAACTTTAAAATTAAAAATGGAATTACTTTTTAGGTATAAATACTGAGATTGAAGTGAATTTCCTTTTAAATTGGCTCACACATTGAGATTTTACCCTATTTACCCTATATGCAACCCCATATAGCAAATCTTGATCAGACACCAATATGCCCCAAAATCAAACTTATCTACATACACTGTCTTAGGTTAGGCCATGTAACTAAGAAAGGACACCATTTTAAAACATTTATAATAGTCTGCTGTCCATTTCAAAATGATTACTTTTCATTGCAATCCAATGCAATGTCCTCTCTCTCCTTAATCTCTTATATTTTATTGTATAATCGAAGTGAATTGATCATGTTTTCTTGCAATTTTTTTCTTAGACCTAAGAACATTACAATTTTTCTCAGGAATGATAAATTAAATAACCACAATGAACCTCACAAAAATTAGCTGTATTCTCTTTATTGTTAGCCAATGAATGTTATTCAAAATAATAGATGGTAATAACTATAGCTTAATTTTACAACACAAAACATGATGCTAAAGAGAGGAGGGGAAGCATACGAAAATATCTTCACCAAGTATTTCCTGAATGCCTCAACATGAATTAGTGTGTTTTCCCCAACAGCAGGTGACAACCCATTACCACCAATTTAGTCATGGTGAAAAATCTTATTACAGATGTCAATTCCTAGAAAAATATTCACAGTTTTATAAACGGATTGGTTCCATTTAAATACTAAACTATACACTGTAGATTATGAACAGCAAATTTCACTGGTACTTCTCTTTGCCCTTCTTCCATAGTAATAGATTAACATAGCAATGCATGTGTACCTATTTCAGGGAAGAATCATACACAACATTCCACCTGTTATGGCAAAAGTTTTGAATACTTTAGAAATCCATATCTCAGAATTCACTGCATGAAAAGATGCAAGGCATTTGCCCAATCCTGCAGGTGGAAGCAGAAGTATCCAGGGCAATCAGACGTTTGAGCACATGCACAATATTTGCACACCAGTCTATGCAAAATTGCTCAGTTATCATTCTTCCATAAAATAATGGGTGTGGGGGGTGTAACTTTCACAGTATCTTCCTTTTGATTCATGGGGGAAACCCCTTACTTTCAGTGGGGTTTCTAAGGAATTTGTGCATGAATGATTAATAAAATGGCAATTTTCATAGATAAGTATAAAGTTGAGTGCATAATACCAAACATAACAGAGCTGAACCATCCTCAGAGAAAGCAGGACTTCTTGCTCCCAACTCTTAAAGTTCACTAAAGTAGGGTAAATAATTTCAGTGTCACTTCCACAAATATGGTATTCAAACCCAAGATGCCAATTTTAATTAGCCATTCCATAGGTAAGAGTGATTCATATTGATTCCAACACACACATTCAATATTATTTGAGTGCGTGTTGAACTTCAGCCTAAAGATCTGTTCATACCTCATTTCCCAAATTCTGCCACAATTCCTGTAACTACATTCTCTGAAAACACAAAGCATAGATATTCTCAGAATTAACATGGAAGGAACGGGAAGAATGTGCAAGGGGGGCCCTACAACTGAGCGCAAGAGAGCATTGTTTTACGCATTGACTTCATTAAATGTTTTTGCAACAATGTTAATGTAGTACAAAGGTACTCAGAAAACATAACCAAACATTTCACACCTCTTATTGGACAATATACCAGTGACAGGTTAAAATTAAAAATACATGATTCAAAATTTAACTTGTCAAAAAGGCAGCTGAACACTTCTTGAATACTATAAATCTACCTGTAATATTACAAAATATTAAAGAATAAAGGCTCCTAGATTCTTGTAGTGTTTAGCTATGTAGGACATAGTTTTACACTGTTAGCATTTCAATGTGGTGTTTCAAGGACCAGTCATCATGTTTATTACAGTGAGGTAGGCTTCTGTCCCCTTCTTGGGACTGATGCTTTCATATGCTCCCTTATCAGAAAGATCCCGGTCTCCCACAGTACAATTTGTAATAACATCCAATGAATGCAAGGGAAGAACAAACTAAAGAATGTTCCCTGCTTTTATCTGAAGAACTAAAAAGTTTTGGTGTAACAGACTTAACAAGCAAAAGACTACAGGTAATGTTCATATATACATATGTAACATATATATGAATGAAAAAAGTACTGGAACAGCCACCTACCATCTAGACCTTTGTGAATAGACAGGCAAAGAAAACCAATGATGATGAGAGGACATGAAACACCAAAGAATTCTAACCTACAAAGGGAAGCCCTTAGAAATTAGCAATATCAAAATCCTCACCAATTTGCTAAATGAAAACAAACAAGCCAAAGTGCACAAATGCCAAAACTGAAGTCAGTTGTAAGGTAAATTATCAATATTTGAATTAACAGCTTTGCTGTTCCTTCAAAGAAGAAAGCATGAAAATATCCAAATCATGGAAACCCTTTCAATCACCTCCAGAGACCCACAGCTGATCGACTGCCTTATTGTTTAACTTTGGGGGGTGGGGTGGGGGGGTGGGATATGTTTTAACCACAAACTGGTATAAGTGCTTTGGCAAGGTGAGGTGTGATCCTTTCATCTGTGGAAAGGCCTGTATTTCTCTGCTGGTGGTTCAACTTTAATGGAGAACATACATGCAAAGAAATGGCTCTCACATTGCTTCAAACTCATCAATCCGCTGCTTTGTATTGCCTTGGCGTATCTGTCGAAGAGTCTTGTATTTATCACGGCCTGCTTTAACATTTTCAGCATGAAGTACATCATTCTGGGTTTTCTTAGTTTCATCTCTGGCTTGGGCCAATTCAGAACTGAGAGCCTATTCAATTACAAGTATTGAGGGGTTAGATATTGTCATAACATTTCTACCCATCAAATTCAACAATCTATTATACAGGACTAACTTATTTTAGTGTTCTAATTAAACAAAGTTTATAGAAAAAGCAAGGGAGTGTCATTATATGGAAAGCTAAAAATAGATACATAGCCTTAAGAGACAGATGACAACATATTTCGTTATTGGTATTTTAAAAAGACAGTATGTCTCATTTATACATTTAGTCTAATAAGACTGTTTGAAAATAGTTGGCACTGTACTCCAATGTTTGCTTTAATAATATCCTTAATTTGTTACTATTTTCAAATAATATATACAGTTGCTCCTTCATATAGTTGCGGAAAGGAGATATGATGTGTTAAAAAGAGATGGATATAAATGAGATTAGTTATTTACATGCAAAGAACTTGCCAAATCCATTGTTTAAGCCATTCAAATACATCCTGGAAAGTAGAGGCATTTTATTTGTTCTTACTTTACCCGTTGAACTGCATTAAAATTATTTATTTGCCCATTTCAAACAGCCATTTCTCAGCACATCATGCAACTTTTTGTAGTATATAATGCTTATTCCTAGCAAAATATTGTCATGAATCCCACTTTACTGGTTTTAACATTTTTAAAAAGCAAACACTTCCTTTACCTCTATTACATCGATTATTGAAAGCAAGCTTAGCATAATAGGCTATTTCAACAGCATCAATAAAACTATCATCTAATTTGCAGAATTTGTGGGAAATAGAAGAATCAAGAGCCTTCAACAGCCTGGTGTCATTCTAAATGTTCCTGCTTGGCTGTTGAGTATGGGAATTGAAATCAACATATCTATGCGTCCCATGTTGACCAAGAACATCTCATGCCCCATAAGGTTTTATATCCAGAAGGACAGCAATGTAAAGAAAAGCTCCTGATAGCAGGTTAAACTCAATCCTTAAAAAGTCTTTGGTTTTCAACCTATATGACAGGTTTCTATCAGCCTTGTTTACCTGAAGTTGTTTCTTTACTCGTTCATTCTTCTGTGTTTCTGTAATGCGTTCCTCCTCACTTCTGTGATTCATGATACCTTCAGAAGCCAGTTCAGCACTTGCTTCAGCATTATTTTCATCTTGTTCATCATGTTCATTATCTGTGGGAGGAAT
>JANHFJ010001815.1:110869-126682 GCA_032468195.1 Cerberus rynchops
AGGTTGACCCCTCTTTTAAGTACTGCCATTCCTTCCCCTACATCAGGGATGTGAAACTCAAGACCTGTGGGCCAGATTTGGCCCAGGAGTACTTAGATATGGCCCATCCGGCCTGGAAACAGTGAAGGACTGGCCCATGGTGCCTCTGCCAGCTGAAAACAGAGCTCCGTTTTCACTAGAAGAGAGCTGCAGACCATCGTAGCTGAAAACAGAGCTCACAAGGGCCGCACATGGTACTCCCGAGCTCCATTTTTGCTGGCAGAGCTTTGCTAGAGGCCATCACAGCCAAAAACAGAGCTTGGGAGCCTATTTTACTGGCAGAGTGTTTGGGCCACCACAGACAACCTGGACATGAGTGACATCAAGCTGGCCACTCCCACCCCAGGTCCCTGAGGTCAAACACAACCCTGATGCAGCCCTCAATGAAATCGTGCTTGACAACCCTGCCCTACATTAATAGACTACAACTCCCAGTTGCTATGTGTTACCTAGCAGTTTTATGATGGTCATCTCCATTTTAAAAAATACCTAAAACCTGAAAATTATATAAAAGTTCAAAAATAGTTTATAATTCAAGGAATATTAACTTTATATAGATTTTAGATAGAAGCAGGAAGAAAATACAGCCCTGAAGCATAATACAAATCAAGGGTACCAGCCTCCCTTCTGCCAATACCAACTGATACTGCCCTTGGAGAAAGGACCAGGTTTTCCTGAGCTGGTCCAGAAGATGCTGTGAGTGATGGTACTGAAAGTTGCTGAAAAACCAAGAAGGATCAGGATCACTCTCATTCTAGTCCTGCCAGAGGTCATTCACAAATGTAATCAATACCATCTTGATACTATATTTCCTCTTGAAATTTAACCATAAAAGTACAGATAATTTCCTTTCTTCCTTCAAGCCTTCTGAAGTTTTAAATTGATCACCTCCTGAGCAATCTTCCCTAAAATGGCAAAGCTGGAGTCTAGGTAGAAATTGTCCCATTCCATTGAATCCAATGATGGCTTCCTGAGGAAGGGAGCAGAGAACTACCTCTTTTAAGTTGTGTGGAACCTCTTTCTCTGACAGAGAACCCATTCACCAGCAAATGGACACAACCACATGTCATCTCCCAGGAATCTTTGATGAAGTAGGAGGGACATGTATCTAAAACACAAGTGGCCAATCTCACAATTCCAAGAATCCTGTCCAAATTAATTAATAATGCCCACATGTTCAAACTTTCCTCAGGTAACTATGGAGGGCAGGGACACAATTTGCAGATGATCAGCCACATCTTCACCAAATGAGCTTTCTCCATCAGTAGCCAATTATGTACTAGAATCAACAGAGAACCATCAGAAAGCCATACTTCTCTCTAGCCCCTTAGATTTGAAGTCAAAAATTTTATCCCATTTTTAACATTTTTGTTCTGCTGAAAAGCAGAAAGTAATATAATATGGTTTCATGCTTTATGCAAACAAAGGTCTCTTGGACTCATACTAATATAATTGCTAGCTAGTCTTGATTTCAATTAATATCTCTCCATAGAAAAGCAAAAAAGAGATGTTTTGTTTCAGGCAAATCTAAAACGCTGCATGAAGAGTCACCACTGAGACACACTTCCCACACAATAAAATTTCAGAGCTAAGCAAGTAGATCATAACTGTATTTTCCATAGTCACAAATATCTCCCTAAATAAATTTTTAGTGAAGTTCAATGTAAGATGTGTCTTTTAAAAGGCAGACCATAAGTGAGCAGATGCTGCTTCATGTTACCATTCTCTATTGTGCTGATTGCAGAGAATCCAATGTATGGGCTATCTTCCGTTCTGATCACATGACTGAGTTGACCAACGGAGGACATACCTCACTTGGTGGTCTATCCCAGTTTTTTTGTCTTAGTCTGATCATGACAGAAGTATTTCATAGAGGTCCAGCAGCATTGGATTCTCTGTCAGTTTCAGCAAGGTTGGAGATTTAAAAATTTCTTATAGCAGTAGACAGGGAGGCCATTTATAGATTGTGTATTTTTCCCCAAAAGGGGGGGCAATCAGCACCTGTCAGCTGGACTTCGGGAACAGGGCAAAGCCCTTCCCTCACTTTAGAGGGTCTGCCTCCTTTTCTGGCCAGACAGGCCCGGAATCTCTATTAGTGAATTTTTATCCCTCTTCATTGGGGACCAGAATTTCTTCATCCATAATTGGGCGATGGATCAGGGCATGCATAGCCAAATCATATGAGACTCTGAGTTTACCAACTCCCAGGCACATCATGGCCCATTCCACCAGGAGTGCCGCCACTACCGTTGCATGGTCTATACAGGCATCCATTGAGGAGATCTGTAAAGCAGCTACCTGGTCATCTCTTTATCCCTTCATCCATCACTACAAATTGGATGTCTTTGCCTCAGCCAATGCTACCTTTGAGAGAAGGGTCCTGCAGCAGGTTTGCTCAGAAAAAGGATCTTAACTCCTGATATTGGACCCACCCTATGACGGTCAGCTTTGATATATCCCATAAATTGGATTCTCTGCAATCAGCACAACAGAGAAAGGGCGTTGGTCCTACCTGATACGCTCCTTCTCATTGTGTTGAGCAGAGAATCCAAACCCTCCCCTGTCCAATCTAATACTAAGTAGGAAGGTGGTAGATATTTCTTACAGGAGCTCTTGATGTCAATCAAATTTATTTGTCAAAAACTGGGATAGACCACCAAGTGAGGCATGTCTTCCATTGGTTGACTCAGTCACGTGATCAGAACAGGAGACAGCCCATACATTGGATTCTCTGCTCAGCATAATGAGAAGGAATGTATCAAGTAGGATCAACGCCCTTTTTCAACATGTCTAGTGTGAACTTCCTTGCAGTATTTTCAGTGGAAGTATTATTTATGGAAGAAGCCATGCCAACACCATTATCAGATAGGTGAGATTATGACAGAAAAAGGAGAATCGAATAATTATCTTGCATTCATATAATTATGACAACAAACAGAAGAGAGAACAGGATTGTTTAGAGATCAAATTGATTTGTAAATGCCAGAGAGAGGAAATGATCAGATACCATTATTAATGTTCTATTTTTGCTTCAATTTATTATTCAGATTGGACTAGGCTAATATTAGATATAAGAACACTAATGAATCCAGTTAGTCTGAAATAACAATTAACAGATAACAATCAGAAGTCTGCACCCTTTCATACTAACAAACGTTATTAAAAGGTGTACGACTTTGTGAACTGTAGCTCACTTCATCAGATACTTAAATTCCTTTTAATAAAATTTGTTAGTCTGAAAAATGCTATGAGACTCTTGATGTTTGCCTACCACAGACTAACACAGCTCTCCTCCTGTACAAGTTTAGATAAAACGGGATAATATCACTATTGTACTTCCACTTTCCATCATCACTTGGTTCATGGTTCTTGGTCAAGAGGATTTATCTGGTTTTAACTAGGTTTTCATTTTATATACAAGGAAATTGTTTTGCAATTACAAACAAGAATGAGAGCTCAAAGAAATATCAATTCTAGGAACACAGGAAGAATAGGGCCAAAAGAGGAGGTAGATAACACTTCCAAAAAGATGTTATTTTCACAAATTTACAAACTTCTAACCCTATTTCTGGATCACAGGAGAAGGAGATAGTCACTAAAGAATACCTTGACTTTGTTTCAGAAATAATTATGAAACCAGTTTTTAAGTTATCAAATGCACAATAGGAGCTTGATTATATCGCCGTTTCTGAATAAAGTCACAGATTTCATTTCTATTTCACTTTTATACGTTTTTTTTCAGTAAAGCTAAAAGCTACTTTAAATTTTTTATAAATGTTTTATACAATTGTGCAGAAATAAACCAAAGCAAAATAGCTAAAGGCTCACAGTAATTGTCAGAACTAGTTCAACTCAATTCAACAATAGCTATTTTGCAAAGCATCAACCACACAATTATAAATCAAGTTTTTAGACCAAGAAAGTTTTTTTTAAAAAAGCAAAAGTTTTAAACCAAAACTGCTATTATGAAATATTCAATTTCATTTCCTTGAATATTTAAATATTATTTTAAATTAGTTACGGTATTTTTACTGTTTTAAATCAATAGCCTATGGTCAACATTACATTTTGATGTGATTGTCATGCAGCAGGAAAAAAGGTATGTCAAAACTGTCTATAAAAGGCCATGAAAATATAATTATGCCAGATTTTCCAAGTATTTCCTAACCAAGTTCTCTCATTAAGGTCAATAAATACAGAGATGAATCAGCTGCTAAAATAGGATATTCATATAAAACCTCTGCTGATATAAGATGCAGCTGGGAAGGAGTTTTGTAGTCATTAATCAAATACTCAGAAGACATTGGAGTGACTATCTATTAACATTAGCATTTAGTACCAAGACTGTATTTAAACTTGAATTTAATATTTTGTTTAAAAATTGTGAATAAGTATTAAAACAACTTTTACAACCAACGATTTAAGGTGTTAAACATATCATTCATTGTTCCTTCAGAAGGAAAAAAGCAAGCCACAAGAGTTAAGCATTTTCAATACACACAGAGTAGAAAATCCAAACATCATTTGTTTGATTATTGATGAAGAAGAATCATTCTTGTTAACAGAGAAGCAATTTTGAGAAGGAAAGAGAAGCAATGAATGGAACCCCACGTGTTGATTTAAATGAGTTAGTTGTATTTGCTTGCAATTTTGCCAATGACTTGAATAGCTGCAATTCCAATAAATTATAAGAGTAGGAGAGATTAATTATAAAGCTAGCCTTAGAAATTCCCTGGATATTTATTGGATAATAATTAAACATAAAGATGTAAAAAAAATCAGTTAATCTTGAGGTGACCAACATAAAGCACCTGAAGAAAAAACGTTGCAGAAAATGCTGTACAAACATTCCAGTAATTTTATCATCTGTTAACCATTTTACAGTGAAATGTAGTTTTGCAGAAGTTATTGCCAAACACTACATCTTGCAAACTGTCCAATGAAACTATCCTTGCAAAGAACTCTGGGATTTTCATACCAAAGATTTATTACAAAGCAGCTTTTTAATTCATATTTCTTACTATCCTGGATGTACCCATAGTGCAGTCATTTTATGCAGTTGAAAATTAATGGCAAAATTTCCTGACTTGCATTTTGGGAAAATTAACGGAACCTATAGTTTACATAAGAAGCAAAGAAATGCTATGTTGGCTAAAAATTACTCCCAAACAACTAACTTTATTATAGTCATCCAAGTAAAGTTTTTGCTGTTAAATTTTTTTCCCAAATTCATGGTGATTTGTTATTGGTCTGTAAAATTTTGAGAAAATTGTCTTTTTATTCTGAAAGGAGAAATGTCACCTGAGAAGGCAACCTAAATTAGAAACATTGATCAAAACAATTATTAAAAATGAAATTAATGCATAGAGTAAACTCCAATACCTTTAGCTTAAACCAGAAGCATCCCAACTACGGATTTAACTAAAATTGTATCATTATTAAAATCTTCATAACATGTGATGTGTATATCTAAGCATTTATGGGAATTGGAGTTGATTTAGAATAAAAAGAATAAGGCTTTGTTTTCCACCCACACCATCCCATTTATGGCTGCTGGAAAACAGCTGATCTAAGAAGCCAGAATTCAGATATAAAACCATAGTTAAAACAAGCCAAGATTTGTAAATAAATCATCCTGGTACCAAACTCTGCTTTATTGGCAGAAATAAAGTACTGTGTACGGTATCTTTGTTTTGGGATTGAACTTCCCCCATTATGTCAACTCAAGAAGAGTATGTTTTTTACTTGCTGTACACCGCCCCGAGTCCCTAGGGAGATGGGGGCGGTATATAAATCCAAATAATAAATAAATAAGAAACAATTTCATTATAGTTTTGCAAAATACAGAAACTGCAATTTTCACAAAACAGGAAACCTCCGGACATTTTTCTGAATCTAGGTTGGGCAATCTAAGGCTAGGACAAAGATGGAATTTGGGGGGGGCAGTCCGTTTTTCTACTAACTTTGCTTTCTTCGCCACACCTCCCAGTTGCCCAAGGCAAGAATATTCTAAACATCAACCTGCTTACACAGTTGATCCTCCAGGTACTAGTTTAGCCATGTATGATACGGTTACTCATCAAAACCACACTATGATGAAAATGGAGCCAGAAGGAATAAGAGTCGGTCTTACCTGGCACTTGTTCTAGCTTTGTTCAGAGCTTTGCTGAGAACCAGGGACGGCGCTGACTGACGTCTTTGAGCCAAGCTCTTCATTTTCTGCTGAAACATCAAAACAAAATTAAACATGAGCCTTTTTTAAATTTTATTTTATTTTTATTATTAAATTTCTGTGCAACCCATGTTGCTGAGGCGGCTCTGGGAGACATTTTTATAATAGGGAAGAAAAAGATCTCCAAATACAAATCAATAAAATCGGTCCCATTTGAAGATGGAAGACAAGAAAGTTTTCTCCCTATAGTATTGCCATTCATTCAGAAGGGCTGCCAAGACATCTTTGTGTAAGGTATGAAAGAATAGGGCACAGATGGCCAGGATGTGACTGGCTTCAAGACTGGCATCTACATTAGAATAATCAAGATTTTTTTTATTATTATGAGTTTTTATATGCTGATTTTATGAAATTTGGATTTCCCTGTTTTACAGTTTGATTGTTTTCACTTTCAGCCTTGGATAGAGGTAACCTACTAAATGAATGATAATGTAGTACTCAATATACAAGCAATAAACTATAATTAAACTTATTTTAATTAACAATTCATCACATTCTTTTTAGTTTTCCTCAGGAAGATTGTGCTTGTTATAACTTGGCTCACTCTTAATTTAATTTAATTAAGGGCAGTTCTATTTCATACTTGAGCCAATTCAACCATTAACAGAATCAGTACACATTGCATCAGTTGAAACAAGGTCCCTCTGAAGATTTGTTTTTCAGTATAGGCAAAAATACTAATAACTTAATAACTATTTACAAAAGCCACAAACGGCTTTTAGCTGAAAGAGCTTCTCAAAAAATTAAACTCAAATGACAAATATTAAAAAGGGAAGTATGAAATGCAGGTTAAAATTGTCCCATTTTCCAATTCAGACTCTATATATTTTGGTTGCTCCTCTGAACAGTTTTACCTCAGGACACTATATAAGTTAATGTAATAAACTTCTATTTATTTGGGGGATGTTTTTATGGTTTTTAATTATTTTAACTGTTTTATAGTTTTAGAATGGCAAGCCCGCTCCCCAGGCCCCCCCCAAAGTCACTTGGCTAAGATGAGTGGCTGTAGAAAATGAATAAATAATCAAACAAACAAACTAAATATTGATGGCACTTTCTGTAAAACAGACTGCAACAGAATGCATCCTCAGAGAGATACAAGTGTAATAGACTGCCTTCATTATATTGGTTAGTGAACTATCATAAAAACATTGACAAGCTATTTTTAGAAGTAGTATTATAAGACCTACAGATGGTGATCAACATGTTTTGATACAGAATGAAGATAAGTTAGGTTTATGTATGTTTCATTCTGAAACATAAGAAGTACAGGTAGTCCTTGGCCTGTGACTCTAGTGAAGTTTGCCCATTACAGTCCTAGTCTTGAGGTGATAAAATAGACCATCACATGACTGCAATCATTACACGAATCATCATCATCATTAAGTGAATCCCCAGTTCTTAAGAAAACACTGTAGTCATTAAGCAAACACATTATTCATTTCTGCTGAAAACCAGAAGGAAAACTTGTTTTTCAGCAAAACACTGCAAATCGTGATCACATGAACATGGACTACTGCTAACCACTGTACCTAGAGTTGATGGCCAGGTGCTCAAAATGAGTTCACATGACTGTAGGAGAGGGCTTGTCCAAACTTTAAAATTGATTCTTAAGTACTCTTTGGAGGGGCTATCACAGGGATGTCAAACTTGATTTCATTAAGGGCCACATCAGGGTTGTGTTTGACCGTGAGGGGGCCGGGGGGGCATGGCCAGGGGGGCCCCAGGGTTGGTGTGGTCAGCTTTACATCAATCGTGTTGGGGGCGCCTGTGATCCCAAGCGCTCTGCTAGTGAAAATGGACTCCCAAGCTCCGTTTTGGCTGCGACGGCCTCCTGCAACCCTCTGTCAGCAAAAACAGCCTGGGAATGCCGCTCACAGCCCCCCCAAGCTCTGTTTTTTTGGTAGAGGCACTGTGGGCTGGTCCTTCACTGTTTCCAGGGCAGCCCCACAGGCCAGATCTAAGCATCCCGCAGGCCAGATCCAGCCCCTGGGCCTTGAGTTTGACACCCTTGGTCTATCACAACTCCAGATGACAGCTAAGCAACCAGTCATAAGTTGGGAGCTACCTGTATGCTTCCTTTCTTTCAGTCAATCGATCCAACTTAGCCCATTATTGATTTTCAATATTCAGATTTGACTCAAGGCTGATGGACGCTACATAATTTCCTGTCCTAACTTCAATGTTGGAACAATGGCTATATTGATATGAAAAAGATATTTTAAAGATAAATTGATGCTTTTACACATACACACATATTCCAAGCTATAGCATGAACTCATTTTACTGCAGCCTCTCATTCCTGGGTAGAAATACAAAGCTGTGCTATAAATCCAAAGCTCTGCCATTATTTTTGTGGACAATTTGCATTTCTGCCAAGGAAGAAAAAAATATTACAAAAAGTCAAGAAGTTTCATTCTTAGACAAATGGATTATTATTTCTCCAGGCTTAGTCGAGATCTATTTACAGTATTCAGTCACGAAACAGTGTCTTGTGTCCTGTTTCCTGAATGAAAGGAAAAATTTTCTAATGTCATAACAGACAACATTCCAGGCAACTATTTAAAAAATGTCTGTATTGGGATTTTGGTTTATATGATGGATGAATTGAAAGTCTTCTAATCCCTACCCCAAAATAGATTTACACTATAATTCTCTATATGGTTTGTGTAAAAGTTAATAGAAAGATTTAGCAATATAAAATGGTTGGAAGAAATTAAATGTGTTGAAATAATGCACATTTTTAACAATGTATTTTTAACTATTGATATTTCCATTAAAGTCTAGAACAGGAGTGTCAAACTTGCGTCATCACGGTATTGTCACATGATGTATCAGGACCTTTTTTTTCCCTTTGCTAAACTGGGTGGGGGCAGGGCCAGCACATGACACATCTGACCTGTGGGCTGCAAGTTTGACAGCCCTGGTCTAGAAAGACATGCAAATTTTAAAAAAGAAACACTGACTAGAAATGGGATCTATATTCCCTTTTATCTTTAATATCTTAACAAAGAATGCCAACATACATTCCATTTTTCCTCCACAATCATAAGAACTGGAAAACACTTGAGGTGGAATACAAGTGTGTATGTATATGTGTGTTTCTCTCCTGCAGCAACACTCATAAGCAAGAATTGTTTGCTAGGATTCAAAATTCGAGTTTAAAATAATCATAGTCACTAAATTATAATCCAGTACTTCCAGTGTTTGCAATGTCCAAAATGTCTATCATGGTCATCTAGAATTCTTCAAAACTATTTTAAACAGGCTAGTGGCAATTGTAAAGGAACATTTTAGTCACCAAAGCAAACTAAACTAGGAAGATTATAAGACTTTAAAATTGGCAATGATGTCATGACAATATTGCAACCCTGCAGCTTTCCACCATGCAAGAGTTGCATTAATGGACTCCTTAAAACAGCAGCATCTTTTTTTTCAACCTCACAAAGAAAGGCTGTTTTAATGAATCGCACTTGAAACCCTTCTTTCAAATTATATCCAATGTACTTTTTTAGGAACTCAACACTCTTTCAGACACGAGAAACAAAACTAAGTTTTTGAAACATTCTCTTGGAACTACATAGGCAAAATGTTCATCTATCAGTGTGCCCTAAAAGTGGGACGAAATACAGGAAATAAATAAACATAACAAAGGGCTATTGTGATTTCAATTCTGTAAAACTTTGCACAACCTTCCCTATGCGAAGGAGAAAGTTAAATAAACTTGTAAACTTGTAAATATAGGACAAATCTACCACCTAAAAAATTCAGTAAATATCAGCCAAGCAAATAGAATACATAATTTTGGTCAAAGAAAGAAGTTCAAGTCTACATCTAGAGATTTGATACACATGATCAGCCTCATTTTTCTATGTAAAATTGAATTATAAGGATTTCATTCCTCCAGCTGTCCCAAGTTTGAACAGATGGGAGGCCTGTAAAACATCATGTATATAGTGAAAATTGATGGTAGTATAGACGATCAATAGTGAAAAAAGTGAAAGAACTGCCTGATTTAAATTAAAGGTATAAAATAATAGAAATGTTACAATTTACTATTCCATCAGACTGGGATTTTTTAGGGGGGGAAACCACTTTGGTTTTGTATGTTTAAAATAAATCTCCTGTAGAATTTAATGCCAAGATTACTTTAAAGAATTTCAGCACAAATCATCTTTAAAAAAAGTCCAGCCATTCAACCAAGAACTCACATGAGTGCACACAAATGTACATAAATAAAGCAAGCAGATTAACACTTAACTGTGTGCCCATCCTCTTTTCCAGGAGGATTTTAAAAATTGACCTGTGTTAAACAGCCCTATGCTTGTTCCAAGCACAGTTAAACCTACACAAAATGTGCCAAATTCTGATATCCACTTGGATATCTCACTACCATGGAGAACAGCTTGGTCTTGGATACTATTATTCGGCAATGTACTCTCAAGGTCATAGAATTATCACAAAATTAAATTCATCTCTTTGCCTAACATAAAACTCTAAATACATTGAATGACTTTGGATTAATTATTGGATATAATTCTGAAGCATGGAAACAAGGCAAAATTCTACACATCCTTCCTTTAAAATGTCTAGGATTCATATACATCACAGTAAACAACCTTGTTTAATGTACAACATCTGGATGATATATGACCTTCAATATCATCCAGGAATTAGCAATATACATTCTGCGGTATAGTGAAACTATAACTGGATATAACTGTTAAATACCAAATTGCTTAATTTACATTATGTCATTTCATGCAACTGGCTATAAGCGATATCATTTGCATAATAAAGTTATTATGAAACTGCTACAAACTGCTGCAAATGATTAATGTAAAATTAACATACATTTAATTGTCTTATATAGCTGATTTGGATACAACTCTCTTGTTCTGTTAGATGGGGGCAATTAGTAGATAGAAATTTGGACCACTGCACTCAAATTCATACTCAAGTAAATTAAGGCTTTATTGTATCATCTGATCACAGTATGTATGGTTAGACTCTGAATATTAAACAAACCAGGATGAAAATTTTACTGTACCTCATCACAACCTACCCTACAGAAGGTGTATACACAGATGTATCAATCCCTATTGTTTGGGCATTGTATGTGAGTGAGAAAAAGGTAACAGGTAAAGGTTCCCCTTGCACATATGTGCTAGTCATTCTTGACTCTAGGGGGCGGTGCTCATCTCCATTTCTAAACCGAAGAGCCAGTGCTGTCTGATGACATCTCCATGGTCATGTGGCTGGCATGACTAAACGGCAAACAAGCACAGAGCACTGTTACCTTCCCACCAAGGTAGTCCCTATTTTTTACATGCTTTCGAACTGCTAGGTTGGCAGAAGCTGGGGAAAGTAACAAGAACTCACTCTGTTACGCAGCATTAGGCATTCGAACCGCCGAACTGCTGATCTTTCTGATCAACAAGCTCCACGCCCCCTGAGAAAAAGGTAGGAAGAAGCAGTATTTGCTCAAATTCAACAAAATGTGGACATTTTTATCATATCTTAAAATCTGGTAAGTTTTGCTAGGAAAAAAATTGCCTATAGGTCAAATATGCTTTTGGGTCACCAGCTGCTTATTTACACTCTCAATCATGGGTGCCCAACTTTTTGGCTTGCCTGCACTGCATTGAGTGAAGAGTAATTGTCTTAGGCTGCATATACAATATATAATATAGTTAATTTATACAAGTAACACATAATGTTAAATGTTTATGATCATGTGGAGCTGCGTTACTAGCTGTCCAGGACTGCATTTGGTCCACAGGCTGGACACTCCTTATAATTTGTATTCATCTTTAACATATGTATCATCAGTTTATATGGTGCTTTATAAAGAAATAGCCTAGCATTATATTTTGAATGGAACGGACCCAGAACCTGGCAGCTATAGGTATCTTTTATATTCTTATATTTTTTCTGCTGATCATTTATTCAACAAAATCAAATATAATTTTGTTTTGTACCTTCTAACTTTTTAGGAAAATAATGAAGCAAAAAGCATTTAAAATTTCATTCTAATCTCTACCCAACTAAACTATAACCAAAGATCATATAATCAAGGTTGCACGTTTCAGACTATTAATTTTGGGCATCACAATCATATCTACTGTATATGAAGGATATCAGATGGAGAAAGGTATCCGTCACTGAAACAGATAGGAACTTTAAAAAAAAAAAAACATGTCATTCAAAGTGTAGGAGATTACACACAGAAGTCACCTTGCTATCCTAATTATATAATCATCATCATCATCATGGGAAATTGAAACATGTCTACACTGCAAATCAAAGCCACTTTAATCATACAAAATTTCAGTGAAATGGGCAGCAAATAAATAAATGAATAAGTACAGAGTGCCCATTTCTAAGAAATGAGTCCTTGAAGTTCACTCTGTGAACTAAAGCAACCAATTTCATTTTTCACAATTCTGGACACAAATTTTTCTTTCTGAAAGAAAAAAAAGAGATGTCTTCCAAGTACTAACAAGTCTTCAAACACACATTTGACATATTAACATTTTAACATACGAGTTGTCTATTAAATCGAGATCATAAAACTGAAAGAAACAGCTGAGAAGTTAATTTAGTTGAAAAGATCAACAGGCCAGCCACATGCTGCTTTAAGCATCAAGGAATAAAATCCTATTGCAAGTACTCTTCAATTCAATTTCAATATCATAGGAAAAATATATATACAGTAATTTCTATTCCCAGAAGAGAGTCAGTGGAAAGTGGACATAAGAGATTGAGGAAACCACCTGGAACAGTTAAAGAATTATGTTAGTATACTGAGAGTATATATTACACACACACACACACACACACACACACTTTGTGGAAATACAGGTTAAAAGGACTAAATAGGGAGCATCCTGCAGACTGCGTGGAATTAAACTGAAGAAATGAAACAGTTTGGGATGAAATGGGAATGCAAGAAGAATTATTTCAGAGAAGTATATGGAAATGATAGCGATATGATGAAGGGAACTGAAACAAATGCTATAAATTCAAGCATGCTAAATTCCATTTAATGCCTAAAACTAATCTGACTGCTTAGTAAATGGTTCAGCATACATCAGGGAACAAAATAAGAGTGAGTGATGTCCCTTTAGTTATTTATTACAGCAAAAAATAGTTGTATTAGGAATAGAGATTTTTGGGAATGTGGATGCTGTAACTATATCTCCTGCCTTTTATTTTCTTTATTCATGCTTTAATTCCTTTGCTTATTTTTTCTTACTCCACTTTCCATATTCTGCAAATAGGTGTTCCTCGACTTACAGCCATTTGTTTAGTGACTGTTTGAAGTTATAACAGCACTGAAAAAAGGAACTTATAACTGTTTTTCAAATGACTGTTGTTCTTTCCCTGTGGTTACATGATCAAAATTAGAGGTCTTCTTAGTCCAACCCCCTGTTTAGGCAGGAAACCCTATAACATTTTAGACAAACGGTTATCCAATCTCTTCTTAAAAGCTTACAGTGTTGGAGTGTTTACAACTTCTGGAGGCAAGTTGTTCCACTGGTTAATTGTTCCGTCAGGAAAGTTCTCCTCAGTTTTAAGTTGCTTCTCTCCTTGATTAGTTTCCACCCATTACTTCTTGTCCTATCTTCAGATGCTTTGGAGAATAGCTTGATTCCCTCTTCTTTGTGGCAGCCCCTGAGATGTTGGAACACTGCTAGATGTCACCCCTAGGCCTTCTTTTCATCAAATTAGACATATCCAGTTCCAACAACCGTTCGTTATGTTTTAGTCTCCAGTCCACTAATCAGTGACTATTTTGAAGCCATAAAGTTGATATTTAGACATAGTCTGATGGAGAAAAGCTGTAGCCATTTAAATCAAGTTCTGCTAGGGTCTGTGATAATTTCAGGTTACTTTTTAAGATGTCCCTAACCCTGGTGAAATGAAGAAGCAAATTCATAATGATTATTTTAAAAACAATATTTATTAGAAGTGGCTTTTTCCATTCCCAGCCAAAGGCCCTTTAGATGTGTTGAACTAAAGCTCTGACAATCCCCAGATGGAGATCATCAGACACCAATGTTTAGCAATAATATATTACCTGATAATTTTTGACAGATATTATCATATGATGTCAGAATAACAAAAACAGTGATAAAAATGATTTAAATAGTTCCAGACATCAACTAATTCAATGGACTCCAGGGACTAGCTCTAGTTTCACCCTTTTTTTGGAATCTTTCAGCTTCCTAACAAACCCATGTAAAATCTTTTAAGTTCAACAGAGCTTACATTGAACTCTAAAGTCAGGATGTCATACCCACTGAATCCTTTTTCCAAGATTCACATAATCTACATAGAAAGCTGAGGTAATATTCCTTAATGAACTATATTAATAACTGAAAACAGCTTGAATCCCAGGTCCTATAAGAAGTTCTGTAATATGATGATTGTTTACAAGGGTCGATATATGACTTCAAGGCATTCAACATAGTCACCTGATATAAGAGCTAGACACCCAAAGGCAGAACATCTTATAACAAAGAGTTCTTAACTTCAATAGTTTCATGTAAAAATGATTTATGAACAGGAACAGCTTGTCATACCAAGAGCAATGTTCACAAGTAGCTTTTCTGGCAGGTCTCCCAAATACAAGACAAGCAGAAATTCATGCAGCTCTTAAGATAATAATCTGTTGTTGTATTAAACTTTTATTCACCTTTTGAACTTCTGCCTGCTATGCAACTACAAAACACACACACAGAAATGCTACCAGAGGACTTTGTTTTGTTCATACCTTGTTCATACAACTGTATCATACTTAACATGTATTTTGGGCTTTGACGTGGTGTGTGAATCCAGCTACTGTAGATTTGCAATGCAAATAAATCATGATTTATTACTTATCCTACTCAAATAATTTCACAATTGGCTGATTTGCACAAGAATCACAGAGTTTGCAGCCAACATTCCTACATTTCTGAAAAGTACAGTACGGTATCTTTGAAAAGCACTAAGTTGAAGAAAACTGGTACAAACAATAATTCTTCCCTTAGTCAGTGGATTACTGTATGAGAAGAGAACCTCTAGATGACAACAGGATGGAAAAAAGCAACTTTAGGTAGTACCTGACATTAACTTTTCCAAAATATCCTGTATCCCCTCTTTGGGGATTTGCTTTTATCACTGAAAATCAGTTTGACATTTGCTAAAATAAAATTAAAACATTAAAAGGTTGGACTAGGAGAGGGCAACTGGTCTAAAGTCACCTAATAAACTTCTGTGGCTGAAGTTTGATTACAATCTGGATCAGTCTATTCCTACTCCAACACTTTAATCAACATCACACACCTCTCATGTCCATCACCCCAATCAGTCATATATTAAGTTCTTCTGGATATTATGCAGACTTTACAAATATGACATCTTTAATCAATAAATAAAATGTTCTCAAGAACTTTGGAGGGTTTTCCAGGAAGTAGGTACAGCATCCTCCAGATGCTGGGGAAGCTGCCGTGCCACCACGGTCTCAACAGCCTTCACCAGAAAGGGAAGGTTGG
>JANHFJ010001820.1:196282-206376 GCA_032468195.1 Cerberus rynchops
ATCATAGCCTGAATTTCTGCTTTAATCTTCATATCAGTTTCAACATGTCAATCTGTAGAGATTTAAGAGGGAAAGTTTGCAAAGCACACACAATGTCAGCGTCTTAAAATTGTAGAATTACAATATAATTTTAAGCAGCTGTAGAAGTCATCTTTGGGGAAAAAAAATAATCATTGAAAAGAATGCTATTTCTGTGTTTCAAAATGGCAGCAACATGTTTTATATTAAGAGACCCCAAATCAGTTTCAATAGATTGCCATTTAAGATAGAAGCACACAAGAGAGATCAATATTACTATCTCCGGAATGAATTTCTTAATCCAGTTTGAGTAAAATATATGATGTCTCAATCTTCCATGCATTTTTTTAAAGGAAGTAAATCTAGTAGTAAAGTGGCAGAGAGCAAAGGACAAGCGATAAGATAGTTATTTGACTTATCTTCACTTCCCTGAGATAATTTTGTAGTTTTAAAATTATGGACTTTGGTCAAAGAGAAATAGAAAACAGGACCTCACTGCTGCCATTTAGTGCTTAGATGCCATCAATTCAGTGTTAATTCTTAGCTAAAGAGCTACTTAGCTACTCTTAGCAGATGGATTTTCTCCATGAAGATCTCTCTCTAACTTGATCCTTTCAGTTTTCTAGTGATCTAATGGTCATCAAGAGCTTTGCAACTGAGTCACAATTTTGCCACCAGAACAACAGAAATAACCAGACAGAAGTCCTCTGTCAAGAAAGATTGAACATACTCTTCTACCATATGCACTTTAAGATAATTTCCTACATGCAAAACATAGCAAAACTGGACTGCTGTTATTCCTGACGGCCTTATTTCACTGGACTCCAAGGCCAGCTCAAAAGTATGTGGTGCCCCTAGACCATATCACCACCTCCTGTTGATGTGAAAATGAAATAATAAATTAAAAGAAAACAAAAACAAACAAAATATACCCCTCAAAGGGCAGGCTGGAAAAGATCCCTTTTTCTGTGGTCAGTTTTGTATGTTTCTTATTTTATTCACCATAGGTGTCACACCTTGTTTGTGAGCTTTCCTTGTCTCAGAGGAGCAACATAAAGCAATGGGAGAGAAATCAAAATATTTCCAGATTATTTAAAGACACACAAAATAATGTTAGCATAAACAAAAGCATCCTGTTTGTTGCTTGCAGTGTGTCAGAACAAACAAAAACAGTCTTACCTGAGAATCTGGAGCATGAAAACAAACACTTGGGCGTCTGACAAGATTTTGAAACAGACTCAAGAAATAAAGCTCGGTGAAAAGGCTTCACTTTTTCTTGCTATGACTGAAAGTTTCCAAGTGTCGTCTTCCCTCGGCATGTGATGTGCAATCTGTTTTCCTAGCTATGATGTCTGCATCTCAGATTGGTTAGAAGAAAGAATTCAGGTAGTACACAAACAGTCAGAGGGGAATAGGACAACTCTACATTCCCAGACAGTTGCAGCCACCCTATCTCATTTGCGTGGCCCATCATCAAAGAAGTGGGTCACTGGTTATCTTTTGGCCTAGTTCTCTAAGCAGCTGCCATGTTTATCTGGATGCCATTTACAATTCCCAGAGTTCTCTCAGTGTTTGCATCCCTCTCAAGAATTCAGGGAATTTGGAGAATGAACTGAATCATCAAGCAGGGCACCTCTACTCCTCCATGTGTTTATTCATGACTGGGATGAAGTGGAAGCATTCGTAATGGTATTGAGAGGTTAGGAAAGGAGCTGAAAATTAAAAGGGGGAAATTAACACTGAGAAATGTAAATGTCTTCACTTGGGAAACTAAAATGGCATTGCTAGTTTAGCAACAGTCCTTGCAAAAAAGACTGGAACAGTAACTAATTACATACCAAGTTATGAGTCAGCGGTGCGATATTGACTGCACCAAAGGCAAATCAGTTTGAAACTGCATCAACTGGAATGTGCTTTCTAAATATGTCTTTGACCAGTTCTCACCTTGCATCCATCCAGTTTTGGGCGCCAATAAGGATTCAGTCAAATTAGCTCAGAGGATGATAGTAAGGGTGATAAGAACACTAAAAGGAAAAATCTAATAAAGAGAAAATGAAGTAAATGGGAATTTAATGCCTTAGCCTTGAAACAGGTATGAGACCATTTTTTCAAACACCTTAAAGCAGTGTTTCTCAACTTTCGGCCATTTGAAGATGTGTGGACTTCAACTCCAAGAATTCTGCGAGTTGAAGTCCACACCTCTTCAAGTGGCCGAGGTTGAGAAACACTGCCTTTAGTCATGTGACAAAATAAAAAGATTGAGATATGGTGCATGAATACTCTAAACCAGGGTCTCCAACCTTGTCAACTTTAAGACTTGTGGACTTCAATTCCCAGAATTCCTCAGCCAGCAAAGCTGGGAGTTGAAGTCCATAAGTCTTAAAGTTGCCAAGGTTGGAGACACCTGGTCTAAACTATTGGTCACTTTACAGATGTAAAAGAAACTTGCATTTGTTTGGGTTCCTGAGATCTGTTTAAGGGACAATACTTTCCTTCTGTTAAAGCAGCAGAAGAGAACTCAGGCAAAGTCATTTGAATCCCAGATAATCTCAACTATCCTGAGAAGAATCTATGGGTTCCCTTGATTAATGCCATGTGTTAGTTGGTTCATGTCATGTTTTTTAATCTCCTTGTTTATTGACCATTTTATATTTGCATACCAAAATTAAGGTATATGCATAAAGAAAACAGATTTTCTTCCTCTCCATCTCCCCCTCTCTCTCATCTTCTCTCTCTTCCTCCACTTCCAGCTTTGAGCAGTGAAACCATCACACAGGGGAGAACAAATGGCCATCATAGAGGAATTATTTCATCAGTCCCCTTTTAGAAAGGCAGCATTATTGACACTCTACAATCCAGTGGTGAAATGCAGCCTGGTCACACCAGTTCTGCCGATCTGGAAGCAACGACAGTGTTTGGCCACGCCCACCCCTCCCTGACGACGTTTGGGCCCTCCCATCCACCCCTGCTCTTCTCCTATATCCCCTTCAATTTTGTTTTCTTTTTTACTCATCTGTAGCTGTTTTGCGTGCCACCACAGCCTTCCCAATCACCTCTTGTAAGCAAAACTCACCTCCAGCTGCCTCTAGGAAGTAAAAATAAGTAGTGTAGAAGCAGCGCGGCTGACACACGTGCGCACACACCAAATCTGTAGCAAAACTGGTTGGATTCCATCCCTGCCACAACCTCCTAATCAACACCAAGATATGAACCAACTAAAGCAGCTACTGGGCAAATGAATGTAGGCATGACATTCACAAGTGGTTTTTTTTTTTTCAGGGGATTATCCCCCAACCACTCATAAATGCAGATTGTGCACTTTACCTGAGGAAATTCATTCAAAAGATCTGCTTCAATGTGGACCCCAGGTCAATGTGCATACCTCCTGAAATCAGTCAAAGAACAGCCAGGAAAAGCGCTAGAACTTATGCTCCTTTGGTAAAGTTGAGCAACGATTTAGCTGGAATAAAAATTGGTCTAGTGTAGCAGCCAGGGTTATAAAAGGAAATAAAAAGGTAAAAGTTTCTCCTTTCCAGTTGAGTCCAATGTCATACTTTGTGAGTTGTTCATATGAAGAGGCATCCAAATGAATTATTTTCATTAAATTCCTTCTTGCTTAAACTGCAGGATGCGACAATCCAATATGTTCCTTTTTGTCATGGGTTCTTTTAAGTATACCCAAATCAGTGGGCTCTAGAACACAAGAGAGGAAATATGACAAGGCACATGGAATACTGTTATCTTCCCACTGAAGTGGTACCTATTAATCTGCTTGCATCTGCATGCTTTCAAACTGCTAGGTTGGTGGGAGCCGAGGCAAGTGACAGGAGCTTACCCCATTGCGTGGAGCTCCGGTGACAAACTTGGGCTGTCAGCTCTCCAGCTTACAAGTTTAGCATCTTTAACTGCTGAGCCATTGTGCCTCTACAATAAGGAAATACCTAGCTATAAAGGGGGCAGAAGATTTTAAAGATACAGTAACTTCTCCATAACCATTAAAAACATGCATGCAGACATATGATAGGAACTATAAGGTGATATAGTTTGGAACTTAACAGACACAGACACGCACACACACACACACACACACACACACACACACACAAATGGAATTACAGTAATTGGTATCTTCCAACTGACATCATTTTATAAAGGAGAAACAGGAAAAGCTTTGCTAATAAAAGGTATTGGCAATAAACATAGAGTAATCATATTTGTCATTTTCATTAATCTTTCAAATTAAGTGTTCACAAGGCACTAATAACAGCATATAATATTCAATGCAATTTTGTGGACATTATGCACAAGGAACATTTTCATGTTTTCGCTTCCACGCAGCTGTTAGAAAGCATTACGCTTTGCAGATATCCCTGTGCAGTGAGCAAATTCAAAATAGTTGAATCTAAATAGAATACCTTATGGCCCCAAATCCACCCCAAATGAAAAATAGGGTATGGTTTGTCCCTTTTCATACTTTGTGAGTTATTCATATGAAGAGTTATCTAAATGAATTATTGCCATTAAATTCCTTCTTGCTTAAACTGATGTGACCATCCGATAGGTTCCTTTTTGTCATGGGTTCTTTTAAGTATACCCATCAGTGGGCTCCAAAACACAACAGAGCCAAAGTAACAACATAAGTCCCTAGGCAGGACAGCTTGTATATCCACATTGTGCCTTGCCACAGACTGGCTAAGGGTGCTTAAATATAATGGAAGACCCTTCGAATAGCGGTGAAGGACAGCTAGCCCAACAGCACTGTCATCCTCTGCTGTTGCTGTTCTGCCTGGGATAGGAGCCCCAGTGGAAAGGGGCAACTTGCCACAACCAACTCATCACAGGGCAACTCGCAGTGGCCAACTTACTGTGGCACGTCTTGCTGCAGGACAATTCAATAATTTTATTTAATTTTCTAAAATAATCCAAAACATATTTTAGTTTTTGTCATTCACATTTCATTTTGTTCTTCCTTTTGCATCCTTTCTCTAATATTATGTAAGTTTTGTCTCCTGGCAAGTTGACTATGGAGAATTGTTCCATGGCGAGTCAACTTTAGTGAGTTGGCTGCGGCAAGTTGGTCGCAGTGAGTTGTCTGTGGTGAGTTGTCTTGTCCTAGAGCCGAGCCCCAGTAATCTGGTGCTTGTTATTTGTTTATTGGTGTTCTATTTCAAATGCTCCTATGATGCTTCCACCATCGCCCCTCTAAGTAGCTTGCCCCAATAAGAATATCAGTATAGGGTCAGCAAAAAAACAGTCCTAACAACCTGAGTTTTGCAAATTCTTCTCTATTCTTAATGATGGCAGAATCAAATCAAAGACTAATGATTACAAACAAAACAGGAAAAAAGAGTATCCACAATTATTGCAGGTAGGCCTAAATTTATTTAATTATATAACATGCCTACAACTGAGAGACATCTGCTACATTTTCAAGGTTGGACATATTAGACCAGCAGTAGAAACCTGCTGAATGCTTTCCAAACATAACTCGTTATAACAAAACAAAGGAGGAGGGAGCAAAGTACCCTAGTGATATTGCTGTTATAAAACTTTTTTTT
Source organism: Cerberus rynchops (assembly GCA_032468195.1). Classification (NCBI taxonomy): domain Eukaryota; kingdom Metazoa; phylum Chordata; class Lepidosauria; order Squamata; family Homalopsidae; genus Cerberus; species Cerberus rynchops. Next base: position 201,859 of record JANHFJ010001820.1, read on the forward strand.
TCTGAACATGGTATGCTACCCACAATACTTTGAGTACTAGAAATTGGGCAGGGAAGGAAGAAATAAAGATATTCCTACCAGATTTTTTCATAAATCATAGAAATAGAAGCAATGTGGCAAAACGAAGGAAGAATCTGTCAGGACCATTAATTTTCTCCATTTGTCCTCCCCTTGCTGTGTTTTAGCTCGAAAGATTTATACAGTCTACTTTTTTCCCCACTAACTGTTCAAGAACATTTAGCTTCTGGAATGAATCATAAAACCAGATCTGGAAGATATCATAGAAGTTATCTAAGTACAATTCCCTGCTCCCCACATGATCGAGTGGAACATCTCTGATGTATGACCTTCCAGCCTCTGTTACAAGTCCACTAGTAGAGAAGACCTCACCATTTCACATGTCTGTCAATTCTGGGATTCTTCTTGATGTCAAGCTTGAACTACCTTAATTAACGTTGCAACTTATTGGTTCTGGATCTGCCCTCTGGGGCATAGGGAGCAAATATAGGCCTCTCTTCCATGTGAAAGCCCTTCAGATATTTGGAGGCCACTATCATAATTCCCCCCAGTCACATTTTCTGTAGCGAAATATAATCCATTCCTTTAACTCATCCTCATAAGGCTTGATTTCTGGACCCTTCAGCATCTTGGCAGCCTCTGCCCTGAATCCTATTCTCCCTGTCCTTTTTGAACTCTAGAGCCCAGAACTAGACTCGGTACTCCAAATGGGATCTGAACATTTGTTTCAGTTTTTGCTTGTTTCACTTCTATTCCCTTTGATTCCTGTTGCCAAGAGCTGCCATTACCAACTGCTTTCACAGAAAAGGTCAATGCTATGCCAGGGCGATACAAAACAAAAGGCTCAACACCTAAGTCCATGTCCTTGGAGACAAGTTCTATTTATCTCAGTGGGATTCCTGTCTTGGGAAACATACACACAACTGGGGGCTGATAAAGGGATTAAGAGTTCATAATTTAGGAGCAAATACCACATTTTCCTAAACAAGTGAGATAAGTTGTGCTAATGCAATTTCAGATAAAGGCAGCTGTGCTTTTTTTTTTAACTTTGGCTGGTAAGATTGAGTTTGTTAGAATGAAAACAAAGGCAATCTTCTTCACAGTTGCTTGCTGATACCACACTGGATAGGGGCAATGACTCCACAACACTCATTTATTTGCCTGTTGCCTTTGTAGAATCCTTTGAATTGGCTATGTTTTTCAGCTAGTTCAGGAGAGATGGTATTTTTAGCCTTGATTCACAGTTTCAGCAGAATAGAAAGAGGCAAAAAAAAAGGCAAATGCAGAAATTAGTGTTTGCATTGTTCTGCCAAATAGTTCTTGAAGCAGGCAGGGAATCCAACTCGCTAAGTATACATTCAGGCATACACACACACACACACACACACCATTTAATACAGGACTCTCAAGCCTTTGCCATAAAGAGTCAACCTGTTCTCCAAAGGACTCGAAGGCAGGACAAGAAGCAACAGATGGAAACTAATCAAGGAGAGAAGCAACCTAGAACTAAGGAGAAATTTCATGACAGTTGTCCCGAAGGTGCTTTTTCAGAAGGCAAGTGGACTTTCTTGTTTTTTGTTTTTTTCTTTGAAGACGTTTTGCTTCTCATCCAAGAAGAAAAAACAAAAAAAAAGTCCAGTTGCCTCCTGAAAAAGCACCTTTGGGACAACCGTGACCTGGATGACTACAGATTTTTAGTTATGCAATTTGGGATGAATACCTTTCGAATGGTGTGGAAGTATGAACGGATTTCCCAAAAGTTGCAGACTACAGGAACCATTAGCACTCAGGGTGACTCTGAGGACACAGGTAAACCTCCAAGTGCTTCAGTGACCCTTTGAAAGGATACAAATGGCCAACTGTCTGCAAGGAATCTAAATCCTTCCATTCTCCACTATCTAGTCAGAGCTGAAGAAGCTTCTTGGATGAGAAGTTGAAACATCTTCAGAGAAAAAACAAAGAAAGTCCAGGTGCCTCTTGAAAAGCACTTTTGGGACAATCATGACCTAAATGACCGAGAATCTCTATAGACCTTCTTGACAGTTAAAACGTCAGAAGTTGGTGAACCAACACTGGAAGTTTTAAAGAAGAGATTGGACAACAATTTGTCTGAAAGGGTATGGGGTTTCCTGCCTGTGCAGGGGTTGACTAGAGCAAGCAGCATCATGTGACGTATCGCAACATTTTTCCTCTTTGCTAAACCGGACGTGGGTGGGGCCAGCGCATGATGCATCTGGCCCATGGGCCGCAAGTCCAATCCAAGGTCTCTTCCAACTCTGTTATTCTGTTATTCTTTCCTGCACAGAAAGAGAAGTTGTTTTTTTTATATACTGAGGAATAGAATTTTATCAATACAGTTGAGTTTCCTCAGCTTGTTCCCATTCAGAAAGGTATTAGTTTTGTTTTTGAATGTCCCTAGATTTCACTCAGCAATTTAATCTCTGGAGAAAAATCATCCACTGAATATTCTAAAAAAAAAAACACCTGACAGCGGCTAGGTGGGGATGAAAGCATTAGAAAAAATGAGAATGTCGCTTAGTTGTGGATCAAACAGCTGTGAGCAAGCCCAGGTGTGCTAACACATCAAGGTCTTTTTCTGTCTTCCTAGGGTGGGACTGGCCAGGTTTATGGACTCACAGCTGACCTTGTAACAAATGAGAGATGGGGAAGTGAGCCTGTGAAGCCTCCGCCTTGAGTACACATTCACATGCTTAAGATCACCTTTGATACTTCAGAACTGGAAAGCAGAAAAGCAAATAGCAATAATAAACCCTTATTCCCAGCTCTGGTTCTTGTAGCTTTCTTTTTTTTTTTTTTTTAACATGGCTTACAAAAAAATATGCTATATGTCCACCAGTTGAAAAATTCTCTCTGCCTTTTTATTGACTGTTGCTTGTTGTGCCCTTGGAAATATCGCCACTGTTCAATAAACCCCAAGAAAGAGTTTCCTGCTACCTGCATGTACAGGTAATCCTTGATTTACAACCACTTCATTAGTGACCATTTGGAGTTACGAATGGCACTGAAAAAAGGGACTTATGACCATTTTTCACACTTCAACATCCTCATGGTCACAATCAAAATTCGGGTGCTTGGCAATTGGCATGTACTTGTGACAATTGCACCGTCCCGAGGTCATGTGATCACCATTTGTAACCTTCCCTTTGCTTCTATCAAGCAAAGTCAATGGGGGAAGCCATATTGATTTAATGACTGCATGATTCACTTAATAACCATAGAGATTCACTCTAAAAATGTGGCAAAAAAAAACCCCGGAAAATGGGGCAAATCTCACTTAGCCATTGCCTTGCTTACCAACAGGAATTTGGGGCTATATTGTGGTCATAAGTCGACAACTACCTGTATAATACAGATATGCCTTTATGAAAAAATGTTTTTGCTGTTTTGGCAAGACCGATTACTTAGAATTTAAAGCTATATTTAAATTACATAGTTATGTTATATATAGCTACAGTATATTTCATCTTGAGAAGTTTTTTTTTCCTTTTTCCTTTTCCTCCTTAAGAGAGATTTCATGAAGAAAAGAGATTTCATGAACAAAATATTAGGGAAAAGATGGGGAAAGAACTGACATCCAATTCTGCTTTTTAGGCAGATGACCCATGCATCCACTTCAAAATGTGTGATAATATATGCAGAGTGGTAACACACAATTCATTCTTCTCTGCCTTGTCAAATTTATATATTTGGGTTGTGTGTTTATGTCATTCCGTAAAGCAAAGACAAAGTGCCAAAATGACAATGTCTAACTTGTCAAAATGGCAAAAGTTAACTAATTTGCTTGTAAGGTTACAAAGAGACTCTTGAGAGGTGAAATGGTGAACAAAAAGAGATCAGATTTAATAACATGTGAACAATACAACTGCAATAAATGCTGGAAGGAATTCTGGGTTCGTTTCTATTCCATAAGGAGAGATGGAATAATTTCTGGCTTGTTTTTCATTCTTTGGGGGAGGGGCTGAATTTAGAAGGTGTTGGGTTTTTTTTCAATCAGAATAGAACTGGAAGATCTATTGGAGAATTGGAAATCTTCTAGTCCAACCTCATCCTCAAGCAGGTGACTATACCATTTCAGATAGGTGGTTGTCCAATCTTTTCTTTAAAACCCCCAGTGATGAAGCACCCACAACTTCTGAAGGCAAGCTGTTCCATTGATTAATTGTCCTCACTGTTAGGAAGTTTCTCCTTAATTCCAGGTTGCTTCTCTCCTTGATTAGATTCCATCCATTGTTTCTTATCTTGCCTTCTGATGCTCTGGAAAATAAGTTGACCCCCTCTTCTTTATGGCAGCTGCTCAAATATTAGAATACCGCTATCATGTCACCCCTAGTCCTTCTTTTCTCTAGACTGGCCTTACCCAATTCTTGCAACTGTTCTTCATATGTTTCATATCTTTTATTATTTTAAGTCACTATCAGGACTGTTTTCTTTTTACCAAAGTTGGGGGGGAAAGCTATAGGAAATGTGAATGTTGCCCCT
>JANHFJ010001821.1:51468-66636 GCA_032468195.1 Cerberus rynchops
TACCGGAGCCGAAGCTAAATCTTCGGGTTGACGCGGCGTCGCTGGGGCAGGGGAGGCGGGAAGGGGGCAGGATTCTCCTCTGGGCTGGGAAGAAGCCGGCCAGAAATGTGAGTTGGTTGCGGTCCACTAGGGGCTCTTCCCAGCCGCTCCCCCTCCTCTTGGCCGGCGTCCCCTCTGCTGTGGGCCGAGGCTTGGAGAAGAGGGGGTGGGGAGGGAGGGGTTAGTAGACTGGGTGGAGCCAGCGGAGGTTGCGCGCGGGGAGGGTTGCGCAAGAAGCCCCTGCTGCGCTTCAAGATATAAAAAGCGCCGTCGGGGCTCCTCCGTCGCGGCAGCCAAGGGAGCAGGACGGCAGCCGGGCACCAACTGGGGGGAGCGCGGCTCCGTCGAGGATTATGGAATTCCTGAGTGACAAATTCAGCCTCAAGAGCCCCCCGGCGGCGGCGGGCAAAAGCGGCGATTTCTACCTGGCCTCCGGAGCCCCTTTGGAGCACGTCATGGAAGCGCTGGACGGCGGCGAAGCCTTCTACGCTAAAAGCGGAGGCAAATGCGTGGCTCAAGCTGCCTACGCTCCTCACGGCAGGCTGGAAAGGACTTCCCCGGCTAGGGACGGCTCCGGTAAGTGGGACAACCGGGGGGACGGGGAAACGGTTGCGTGTGGCTGTCACGAAACCCGGGGCCGAGTCCTGTTTCCCCGAAGAAAAGCCGCGCCAATGAAGCCCAGCTGGCCTTTGGGAACGGGGAGATGGGAAGCGATTGAGCTTTTTGTGTGTGTGTGTGTATGTGCGTGTTTGTCAATTTTTCTCCCTCCCCTAAGTGCATAAACAGTCCGGCTCCGGGCAGCAAATTTAACTTCGGATTTACACTCTGGGGTTTGCACAACACCCTGAACCGGAAATTATCAGGAGACTTGAGAGAGCACAACAGGCCAGGCAAAAAATGCGGCTGGCTAGTTTCTGGTGGATACTGTAATTGGCACTTCGGCGGCTCGATCCACCTAGAACTTTCCCCACGTCTTTAGGTGCCGGTTCGCTTTAGGAGACGTAGGGAAGAAAATTAGGGGGCGGATGTCTGGCAGAGGCCTTTTGATAGATTCTCATTATTTATGGGCGATGGGATTAAGGGGCAGAAAGAACCTCCAAAATTATTGAAATCAACAGGCGTGACTTCGGGGGAAAAGAAAAAAAATATTTAGGACTGGCTGCTATAATTGTGAGTTAAAGAAAATCTGCGCGCTTTAAAAAAATAAAAAAAAATGTATCTCATATTCCTCTTAATCTGCCGTTTCATTTTAAAGTAGTTGACAATTTCTGATCAATGCTTGCAATTGCGTTCTGGGCACACTGGTTACACATAGAGTCTTCCCTCAGGCAGAAGTTTGGTCTGGAAAGCGCCCGGGAATATTTGAACTTCCCGACTATTTCCAGACGAATTTCCAGATGCATTTTCTTTAGGATCCTCTGGGAAGAACATACTTCAGGAAATCCTTGGAAAACATGGAGGCTGTTTTAAACTAAACATACACCCGCCCACATATCTTGGTCCATACCTCGAAATTCTGCCTTTGTAGGTTTTCTGAATTCATCTACTCGTCGATCTTAAGCGGAGGAAAGACCAACCGCTTTTATTTGTAAAACATCAACATCGCATTTTCCTTTTTCTTAGCAAAACGAAAGTGAATTCTCAAAGCTCAGCAAGCAGAGTCCGGATAGTAAATTTAAAATTATTGATCGGGCGAGGGCAGGGTGGGATGGAGGGGAAGGATTGCAGAAACCTGGGTGCAGCAGCAAACTTTTCATTTTCATCCGCTATTTCAGCTAAATGTCATGCCGCAGTGATCTGAATAGTACATAATAAGTCACCTCGACTTTTACTATTGAATATCTGACTGGACATTCCAGCCCCATCACAAGAGCACTTTTTTTTTGTTTACACGAAGAGAGAATAAGACTACTCAAGGATAACTTATTAGGCGGAACGAAACAAAGCGATGACTGAAGAACCAAGCAATTTTAATTATGGTTTGGGGGAACATTGTTCTGCTGTTGAGTTTCTTTTTGCATATGGTCAGTCGCTCTGAATCCATTTTCTAACAGCTTTCTTCCTCCCTCCGTTTTAACTAACATTCAAAAGGCACCACTCAGAACAACTCTCTATTGATAGAGGCATCGGTCAACACGATTACACTGAATTTTTTAAACTGAATTTTTAAAAAATCTTGCTCCTTCACAGATAGCTTTTCATCCCCATATTTCTCCTCTACTTACTTTATTTAGCAAATAGTTTCTTTATATTTTATTTCGTGTGCTCCCTAAGATAAATTAAGGGGAAAGTAGTAGCTAAGTAGTGGTCCTGTTACTTCCTTTCTCTCTCTCCCAAGCCCTTTCGGTTAATTTTATGTTGCCCGGAAGCACTGCTGTAGCTTTCCCGCTCTGCTTACTTGCAGGAGGTTGAAGAAACAGTCCAGCAAAATGAAATGTTGGAAACCAGAAAGGTCCTTCTTAGTCTGTTCTCTCTCTCTTTCACCCAGGAGCAATAACGGTGGCAGAGGCTATTAGCAGTACACTAGTAACAGTAGTAGTAAGAAGGCAAGACTCTTGCAGAAATGAAGTCCTTGGTTTCCAATTAGATGCTCATATTTAACAAGTGAAAAGTATTCAAAGGGCTACAATAATTTCCTGAAGCAATTGTGCATTGCACTTTCATGGCAGTCAGGCACGCTTGTTAACACTTTTCCAGCCTGGAGACTGCCAGGGCCCCCTTGCCTTTGAGAAGCTTTGTTCTTTCAATTCCCCCCCACCATCCAAAAAGCTAGGCTACCACACACAGCCACACACTTCACCACTTCTAACAGGTATGTTGGAATTAGGTTGTTTTGGAGATTTATAGGAAACATCTTCCACTAAATCCAACTAATTCACAGTAGTTTAAGGGTCATCCACAATTTAACAAAATAAGCAGCAAAACATCTCTTACTCTACCAAACTTGCAGATTTGCCTCCTAAACCTGGAAGCTTTTTCCGTTACTCTCCCAATTTCACCTCTTATCTACCTCTGGTCTTTAAAACCTGACAAACCAAGTCAAGAAATGCTTTGTTACCTAGTCCTTCAGTTTAAGTGGATTGGAGTTCTCTTTAGTCATGTAATTAGTGCAAAAACTGATCACTTAACAAAACAATCAGAGGCTGGCCTAAAACATCTAGTAACCTCCCCCTGCTTTCTGGGATCAGTTAGTTAGCATTTCTGTTCTTTAAATGCTACATTTATTTTCTCATTTGCAATGTGTTCTTTGCCACATAACAGAAACATTATTTTCTCTCCAATTTCAGACTCAGCCAACTGGTTACAGTTTTGACTTAAGATGCTGTATTTGTAATATTTTAAAAGAATATAAAATGAAAAATATGACCTTTTTATAGCTGAACAGATACAAATATCAATATTCTAATGATAACTAATTTATTCTAAGCAAAGGAGTTTATAAAACTCCTGTTATAAAACATTGAATCTGTGGAAGGCTTCTTAGAAATTTTGCAATTAAAACAGCAAAGGGAGGTATTTAATACATTATGGTGGGAGGCATTTACATACTAAACATTATGTGTCAAATAAAGCAACTATGTTCAATAATTATTATGTTTTGTTAAGTTTAATTTTGAATCATAGTATAACTTCCCTTATTATTAGAATTAAAGATTTATCCTACCATTTGTAATGTTCTCAGTGTTCAGTGTGCCTAAGAAAAAAGCTCAAATGATTTCAGAATCACTTCTCAGCACACACTCACACATCCCCATATACATGTGGAAAAATGCAGGGAATATCTAATGACTCCACCAATTTCCTAAAAATATTAATTAATTTGCTATTTGTTGATGCCTAATATTTGACCAGTATTCATACATGTTTAGTTATTGTTTGCATTCATAGAAGATGGCATCAAACTTTTACAGGAAAGGAACCAGAAAGTACATTATTGGCAGAATTTAAATCATTATTTCTCATCTCACTTAAATTATTTTTTTTAATATATACTTTTACTTTATGTGTGTAGGTGTATGAGTCTCTCTCACTCTTTCATTCTCTCTCTCTCTCTCTCTCTGTCACTCTGTGTGTGTGTGTGTGTGTGTGTGTGTGTGTGTGTGTGTGTGTGTGTGAGAGAGAGAGAGAGAGAGAGAGAGAGAGAGAGAGAGAGAGAGAGAGAGAGAGAGAGAAGAGCAACTCTAATCCTAATTTACAAGTAAATGGCATAAATTTGATCAGTAGAATTTTCCATTGAATTTTCTTGGAAACCCACCTAGCGGTATAATATAAATTATAAGCCATGCCTAGTTAAAATCACACCCAATGAGCAGACCAGTGTAGTGAAATTATTGGGAGTGACAGAGAACACTAAAAACAAATTCAAAATAGAAGTTAAATTCCTTTCATTGTAATGCTTACTGTTATGGGTAGATTTTTTCCTCCTAAACATGTGATTCCACCCCAACATGTAACTTCAAGTATCTTAGAAATATGACATTTAAAAAAAAAAAAGGGGGGGGGAATCATGGGAATTTGTTCAGAAACTAAGTTGGAGTGGAGGAATACTTTAAGCTTTATCTTGGACAGTGAGTGTTTCTGAGTAGATAAACAGTTTTTGTAGGACATGGTAAAATATAGGAAATAACCAGTTTGACTGAGTTATGATTTTAAAGAGCCCCCTCCTCCCAGTTTGCAGTAATAAAGAAACTAATTGGAAACAAAGCCACTCATATATTGGTGAAATATTTTCATTTCTTACTAACCTTGACTCATTATATTGCATTCTTTAACAAATTCTTGTAATACATGCACCCCTAATAATTTTAATTATTAAATAATTTGCAAAATAAAATAACTGGACATAATCTATCCAAAGGAAAGCATTTTAAAACACTAATTGATTTCCCCCTCCTCCAAATGGAATATGTTCAGATTATTCCCCTACATATTTTTTGTTCAATAATTTTCATTGTCCCCAGTTGATCTTACTCCTAATTAAATTCAGCTATGATTATGTTTGATAATATTGCTTGTCTACCTTTAAATAAACTCCTTTGATTACATTGCAAATGAAAAGTAGACAAGCATAGGCTTCACAGTATAGCTGACCTTTTAAAGATATTTCATGGAGAATAAGCCCTATTGAAGAGTAAGACAATACAACTCTTAATACAAAGTTAACTCCCCATGAATACAAGATTTATTGCTAAGAAGATATGTCTAGTACTGTGCCATATGTTACATTGATTACTACATTGATTTGATTTTCCATTCTATGTATGAATTAATTTACCTTTGGTAGAAAAAGAAATAGGACTGGTGGAAAAGTGCATCTTACACTGAAAAAATTCAGATTTTGATCTTGATGAGACTAAATTCAAAATTCACAATAATACCCTTATCTCGTCTTCTAATTTTTAGATACTCACATAAAAGGAAATCTGGGCATAACAAGTCTCTCGCCCATGAGTAGACCATGTACCTATAACCATTTCACACATTATCCTTATAAGCAATCTGTGGTCTGTCATATATTTTTTAAAAAAATGATGCTAAACTTAACATGAATGCAGGCCAACTTCATTGGTTTTCTTCTGCAGTGAATTTTGGGATTACGAAAGTTGAGAGTCAACCTCTGCACCCTGAGATGGGCAGACCGCTGGACACTTGCAGCAACCTCCGTATGTCTCCTGTGAAAGGGATTCCGGAGAAAAGAGAATTGGATGAACTTGGTGATAAGTGTGACAGCAATGTTTCCAGCAGTAAGAAGAGAAGACACCGGACCACTTTTACCAGTTTACAGCTGGAAGAGCTGGAGAAAGTGTTCCAGAAGACACATTACCCCGATGTTTATGTCAGAGAGCAGTTAGCTCTGAGAACGGAACTCACCGAAGCTCGAGTTCAGGTAGGTGCCTCAGTTCCATGTTGTTCCAACACTGAACAACATAATCTACTCAGTGTTTCTCAAACTTGGCAACTTTAAAACGTGTGGCTTCCTGCTCCCTGGGGAATTCTGGGAGTTGAAGTCCACAAATCTTAAAGTTGCCAAGTTTGAGAAACACTGAATCAGAGGCTGAAAGAGAAGCAGTATGGTCCTGCAAAAAACAAACCAAATGATATAAATTATCAATTAGACAAAATAAAACAGGTTATTTATAGCTGATGCTAGGCCCTTTCTATTTGCTAGCAAGGCATGCCATCCATTTAACACTGAGTAATTTCCTTAACTACTGCCCCCGCCCCCACTCCATTCTTCACTTCATCATCTCAAGAGTTTATATAATGGTTTTCGTAAGGTAAGACAATATGCTTTTATATTCCCTTCAGCCAGAAATGGCAAAAGCATAATGTCTTACTTTAGGACATCTAATATCATACTGGAGGATTAGAGGACTTTTGGGGTTCAACCAGAGCTGTGACAGCCTAAAGCCCCACTGCTAATAGCAATCACAAAAAGTTGAGGAAAAGTACATTATGATATCACTATCAAGGTTCCTAGTCCAACTAATGAACCCAACCACTTCAGCAGTCCGAGACTTGCAGCTTTTTCAAATAACTATTTTATTGAGTACATCAATTAAGCACAGATGAAAACAGTTCTGAATTGGTTGGGTTCATTAGTCGGAACCTGGACAATCTCATCTTGGTCCTTGCTTTTTCTGTGCTTCCATCTCCGCATTGTAAGTCATGTGGGTTGCATCATGACGTCACAACACACATTTTGTCACATACTCTGCTTTCCCTGGATCTCCTGTCTGTGGCAGCAAATGGTTCTGTTGGACAGCTTTAACTATGCCTCATTAAGATGCCTTTGTACCTCCCTTGTATGACCTACATTTTAGAGCTAAATTTTGTTAATGAGAGACATAGAACAGAAGAAACCATGTTTTCTATAAAAATAATTACATAGTTCAATTCCTATGTAATTTATTCACTTTAAGGACATTGGAAATATAAAGCTGATGTAAATATGGTAAAATTACTTTGATGTAATGATTAAGGAATGGCAAGTTGTGTGCAGGTAGTTAAACGAATGTATCTGCATTCTGAAATTGGAAATAACCATCCTTCAGGTAAATGATATCTTGCTTAAACAATAATAAAAATAATGTAATAATAAAATGATTCTCTGTAGTTAATTGATTCAATTCACTATAGAGAATCATTTTATAATTATTTTATTTTTTATTATTGTTGATTCTGAAATGGTTTTAAAGAGAAGAATAAAGAAAGAACATGTTACATTGAGCAGTATCAAGCTTTTTTAGCCCTTGGCATACTCATAGTAGTTCAGGTCTTTTTAATACCACTATCATCACCCAACTGGCTCCTTCTAAGCTGAGAAATCTTGGACTTTGGCCCTGAAGTTCACACATGACTCTTTTACTATCTGGAAATCTATATAATTCCAGGAATTTTAGCTAGCTTTCTATTGAAGTGTAATGCCAATGTTTTATTGCATGTTCTATGAGTTGATGGCTTTATCAGTGACTGATTTTGAAAAGTACAGAGTTCTGGATTTTCCACTAAAAACACTGGAATTCTGTTTATAGGATCTGCCGCATTAAACTGTTACGATTAATGTAGTAAATGGTCAAGTAACAATGTTCTGCTAATCAGTATTCTTGTGCTTCTTCAAATGCAAGTGTAAGCTATTGGTTAAGGCTGTTTTAGATTATTGTATATATACATATCCTTCTCTTTATTATTACAAGCATGATTTTTATGATGTGTTAAGCATATACTTAAACATATATATGGTGAACAGCAAATGTATAGCATGCTTGTATTTGTAAATGCATGTATCTCACATAGAACTACTAATGCAGCTAGGTTGAGAGCACATATCCCTGCAAAGCTGGCAGTATCAGGTTGAACATTATACAGTTTGCAATATATTATATTGGTAATATGTAGTTGGCAAAGGAGTTGCAGTACCAGTTAAAATTATCACACTCAGTTCCCATTCCTGGCAGCTATTCCCACTGAAATTAGTGGAGGCACAATAATACTTGGGCCACTAGAAGCTTGAAAACTTCCTACAAGTTATGATGGCGTAGAAGAAATTAGAGTATGTTTTGGAATTATTTCATTATAGAGATTCTGTCCCAAGCAGACCTTTTTTTCTTCTTCAGTCAAGATCTTCCAGATGTCAGACTACAATTATTATTGCCATCCATTAGACTAGAGATTATGGGATTTACAGTATAATCTAATACAGGGGTGTCAAACTCGATGTCATTGAGGGGCTGCATCAGGCTTGAGTTTGACCAGGGGAGGGGCAGAGTGGGCGTGGCCAGGGTGAGTGTGGCCAGATTGCCGGCCCTCATGCCAGGGGCACCTGTGGTGGCTTGAGTGCTCTGCCAGTGAAAACAGGCTCCTGGACTCCGTTTTTGGCTGCTACAGCCTCCTGCAACCCTCTGTCAGTGAAAACTGAGCTTGGGAGGGCCATGTGCAGTACTCCCAAGTTCTGTTTTCACTGGCAGAAGGTTGCAGGAGGTTGTGGCAGTCAAAAATGGAGCTCAGGAGTCTGTTTTTGCTGGTAGAAGCACCACGAGCTAGTCCTGAAAGGGTTGTTGCATTAGGTGAGGCTGCATTAATTCATATGTTCGGTCAAATCGTGAACACTTATGGCATGCTAACAGAGACTTATTGGATGCAGGTATCAATATAGGTAGTCCTCAATTTACAACAGTTTGTTTAGTGACTGTTCAAAGTTACCACTATGTTGAAAAAAGAGATTTATGACCATATTTCACACTTATGACTATTGCAACATCTTCATGGTCATGTGATCAACATTCAGATGCTTGGCAATTGACTCATATTTATAATGGCTGCAAGTGTCCTGGAGTCATGTGATCACCTTTTGTGACTTTATGATAAACAAAGTCAATGGGGAATCCACAATCACTTAACAACCATGTTCCTAGCTTACCAAATGCAGTGATTCACTTAACAACTGTGACAAGAAAGATTGTAAAATGGAAAAAAGCTCACTTTTAATAACTCTCTCTCTTAGGAGCAGAAATTTTGAGCTCAATTGTAGTCGTAAGTCCAGGACTACCTATATTGCAATCCTAAATGTATTTTCTTATGAATTAAATATGTCTGGGACAAACTTATAAAAAATCCTGCTAAGTGAAGCAAATTCCATTGAATACAATATGTTTAAAATGGTAAAGAAGTTAAGTACACTAGGAAATAGCTGATAATGGATATATTAACAAATCCAAAAATATACCTTAAACTGTAGAGAACTCCTATAAAGAAATATGATACCTTGGATCCAGGCTAAATCATGCTTTAAAAAAACTACTGAGTTTAATCCTTCTGGTTTCAATAAGACTAATCAGAAGTTCACTTAAATCTGGAGTATTGGATTAATTCCACCAATGTGAATTAATCTATTTTAAATATGATGAAGACTGTATCTTCTGCAGTGATTGGAAATGGATGGGTATTTATCTTTTACAGAACACCTCTTATTATTTATTTTATTTCATTTATTTTTATCCGGCCTTTATTATTTTTACAAATAATGCAAGGAAATGAACATACACAATACTTTCATCCCCTTCTATTTTCCCTACAACAACAACAATCCTGTGAGGTGGATTAGGCTGAGAGCGGATGATTGGCATAAAGTCTCTCAGATGGCTTTTATTCCTTAGGTAAGTTTAAAATTCACAGTCTCCTGGTTGTATAATTAAATACTGTCTTATTTAAGCAAGCTAAAACTATACTTTTTACATGTTACTGAATCCAGAATGTTTAGTAGTTATTTAACACCCAAAGTATCTTATTTCTCATTTTTTTAAAATAATGTCAATAACAAATATTTTTGAAAACTGTGTATCTAAGTCAAAATTTTCTGGACATGATTTTCAGAATTACGGATTATGGCATTTGAAGAAACTGATGTACCATTCATGCTAACATCATATCTTACTATATAAAGGAATAGCAAGATTTGGTCTAATTCAGAAGGTTTCTCAAGTCATTATGGACAAATAAAAGAGTGGCAGAACCAGAGAGAGAAGGATGTTATGGCTTGTATATATTATATTCTCTCCTTGGAACAAAATTGCTGGTTTCATTTTTTTCCCTGAGAATGTTTATTCTACTCTTTGTGTACATAGAGATTTCCGTGCTATTGAAGTAAATGCCTTGATTTTTGCATCTCTGATCAATCTACTGAAAAAGGCCAATGTAAGAAAATGGGGATCATAATTCCACTGAGCGACAACAGTATTCCATCATAATATTAAGCAATTTTCAAAGGCTTTACATCATTAGAGACCGGCATCTGGTTAGGCAGGGATAACAAGCAGCAGATTGTTGCTTCATTTTATATAGCCAGTGGTTACTTTATCTTTGCCAAGAGTCGGTTTTGAGTAAATCGATGTAAACAGAAACATTTTGGGGGAGTGTCAGGGTTAAAAAATGTGGGTTTTTCCCCCCCATGAGTTCCTTCCTAAAATTCAAGCAAATTGTTTGATTTAAATTAAGCAAACGATTGACTGAATACTGCATATCTTATTTTGCCAGTATTTCATCAAGATCCAATTTAAGTTTCATCTGCTTACATGCCGAAAGAGTCTGCCTGAATCTAATTTATTGAAATGGTTTTCTTTTTCTGTTGCCTGTCAGAGGAGTAACTGGCACCCAGCCTAAGGAGATAGTCAAGACATTTACAGCAACAGGGGCCTAAATATTAAATATTGTGAGTTATTTGCTCTTACTGCAGACACAAAAGGGAGGCAAAAAATGTTTCCCAGAGCCTTCATACAGCACATGTTTATCAACTAAAAAATTATTTCCTGCAATTGATTATGCAGTTGGATATTTATTGAAAATAAATATTTATCGAAATAAAATATATTCAATATTTATTGAAAATTTATTGACTGGTGGTTGCTATACATGATCATAATATATTTATTATCTGTGTTTCTCCTTTGGATGGTTGGGGGGGGGGGCACTTTTCAAAATTGTTCTATTAAATTTCCAAGAGGGCCTGTGGAAAATTAATTTTCACACTGGTGTTTCAGCATAGCAGTCAGCTTGTTCTGCTATTAGGTGAAAGTAATTTCAAGTGGTTTAATTGTTTCTTAATTGGCTAATCTACCCCGAAGGAGTATTCTATTTGCAGCAGACTTGTTATTATGTAGTGCTAACTATGAATGTGGTGGAATATTGGTAAGACTAGAATATATTCAGTCATTCACTTGAAAAGGAACAAAGAGGAAATATTATTTGTGCAATTTGCCATGCTAACATGCTTCTTGCAACAATAACTTTGGAAGGTCACATGCAGCTACTAGCTTTTATGAATTTCCGGTTCTTGAGTATAGCAGTTCCAATAAAGCAAATATTCCAATTTATATTTCTTTGAGAACTGCAGAAAAGCCTTTGTACTGAAACTGGAGAATACAAAAGTAACAAACCTTAAGAACATAAGTTCCATCTGCTTCATATCAGCTAGTCACAATATGCTTGATGTGATTAGACTGCCTTTGGAACTTCAGTTGGTTCAAAAAAATATTGTGCTTTTTTATTTAGTGTGGTGAATAATTAACTGGATTGGCAAGTTTTTAGAATCAGCATGGAAGAAGCGAAAAATTGGGATTGCATAAAATATAACAAAGACATTGTATTCTGTCCAAATTTTTTGCTAGTTGTTTTTCTTCAAGATAGTTTTTTATTTAAGTTTCCTATTTTAGTTTCCCAGCTTTTCTCTACTTCTGTTGGTAGTCTTACTATTATTGGGCTGTTTTTTATTTTAAAAAGTAAAAACAAAACAGAATTATATGAAAATGATCGAGGTGAGGATTGAATTGCAAAATACACCACCATTCTTTGGAAGCCAGTACCTAATTCCAGAAAGCTAACTAATTCAAACCAGAGACAATAATTTGTCCAAGGTACTAAATAAAAGTGAGAGTAGGGATTATGTCCCAGATACAAAATTGCAGTTTGCCCCCACCTCCAAAGAACATTCAGAATATCCATGTCACAGTAAGTAAACTGTGGAAAATAGAAACACATATATTCAAAGGTGCATAGAAATATACTCCATATTAAAATCCATAGGCAATAAAAATGAAGCCAATAAAAAGAAGAAAAGCAGCCCACATTGCATACATGACCTCCAGGTCAAAATTATAAACATGGCAAAAGAAAATGTACATCTCCATGAGAGAAAATAAATAGACATTTCTCGGGCATGGGCAAGGATTCCCTTAAAACTTCCTCTAGTTTCTTTGGATGTCCTCTGCCATTGCCATTTTGTACCACAGCCTGCATTATTTCAGATAAAATTGCATAAATAAAGAAGATACTAGGGTCAGGAATTTTTATCCAACAGCTTGCCAGTTTTCAATTACTGTTGTAAGGGGGAGGTGGGGAGAGAGAGAAAGAAAAAAAGAGATTGAGCAAAAGAGATTTCTACTGTCACTGGGGTGACCATAACTTACTCTTAGTAATTCCAATGTTATATTTCATTCAATGTTCATTTTAATATAAAATGTACACTTCAAACACCTTTTATAGCTTACTCTGAAGCAAAGAGGCAACACACACACACACAGAGAGAGAGAGAGAGAGAGAGAGAGAGAGAGAGAGAGAGAGAGAGAGAGAGAAATGGGTCAAAAAACCACCACCACCACCACCTTGCTCTGTTTCCCTGCTTTTCTTTGCGTTTCCCTTCAAGAGATAAGAGTCTTTTCCTGTGTAACTCCATTTCTGATTGCCTTTTAGTACACAGGAAATTTTGTTGTAGAGTTCGCTTTTACAAATGCCTTTTACTTATGGAACTATATTTTAAATGATATGTTTCTAAGTACAATGTTTTGATTGTGTTAATGTTTTAGACCAGGAACAGACAATGAAGTGCCTTCTTCACCAGTGTGTTTATGAAGACTTGCTAGTGATACTGGGCTCCTTGACCTGCTTGACTTTATTTTAAAAAAAATACATTTTAAGTGTTTTAAAAATTGAAAGCTGGATAGTGTAAAATAGTCTCTGACATCATCTTTATTTTCAAGACTGCTTCTGGAGCCCTAAACCAGTCCACAAGTGTTCTTAAAGATGGTGGATGAAGACAGCCCTCAGATCTGTTTGGAACTATGTCTTCCTTTTATTTTTGTAGTCAGAAAGAGTGACAGGGAACAACCTTACTAGTTTGCTTCTGGTGAACAGATATTGTATAACACGCCACTTGTCCAAAAATATATCCTCTCTGTCCTTAGTTTAATCAGTGCTTCTCAAATTTGGCAACTTTAGGTTTTGTGGATTTCTTCACATGTCTTAAAATGGTTATGTCTGAAAAATCCTGGTTTAAATGCTAATTGGTATTTTTGATTTTCATGAATGAAGACAAATGTACATGTCCCAGGATAATGTTTCAGGATCTAAGCTGGGTGGTCACTGGGCCCATCCTCAGGAAACTTCTCTCTCACCAGAATGTGTACTTTGGGCTATTTTATTCATAGTATTTATGTGATCCCTTGTTGGGTGTGGCTTCTTATTGGTTAAATGGGGTGCAGATGGACAGCTATTAAGACTTTGATTATTGTTTCTTTGTGCTGCCAAGTCCTCATAAATACTAATACTAAATAAATAAATACATACATACTATACATAGAATAGCCCAAAGTACATATTCTGATAAAGAGAAGTTTCCTGAGGCTGGGCTCCAGCATGAGTCTGAAAGCTTGGAAGCTTTGGTCCTTGTGTCTGACTCAGATTGGATCCTGCACTTTTTATATTGCTTGCCATATTTAGCATATTTAAAATAAAAATGGTTGAATATAGTAGAGATCCAGGTACAAATGATTGTGCAGAACAAAATGTTCTCAGATATTGGAAGTCTATCGGTTGTAGGGTCATAGCCTTATGGGTATATTTGTATTTTGTATATTTGTATTTAATGAAAAGAAGAAGTAGGGGTGCCATGATAGCAGTGTTCCAATTTCTCAGGGGTTGCCACAAAGAAGAGGGAGTCAAGCTATTCTCCAAAGCACCTGAGGGCAGGACAAGAAGCAATGAATAAAAACTAATCAAGAAGAAAAGCAACCTAGAACCAAGGAGAAATTTCCTGACAGTCAGAACAATTAATCAATGGAACAAGTTGTCTCTAGAAGTTGTGAATGCTGCAATACTGGAAGTTTTTAAGAAGAGGTTGGGCAATCATTTGTCTGAAATAGTATAGGGTTTCCTGTCTAAGCAGGGGGTTGGACTTGAAGATCTCCAAGGTCCCTTCCAACTCTATTATTCTATTCTATGTTTTCTTCCTCCTATTTTGCAAATAATTTTGCAAAAACCTTGGACTTTTGTATGAATAAACTGTCCGATCCAGCTTGACTGGGATCTAGCAAATTCACAAGAAGAACTTATGAAAAGTTAATTTTATGGAAAGAAGTTAGGCTACAATAAACAAACAATTTTCAGCAATAGCTGTGGTTCAAGAGCAAATCCTTTATATACAGGGCTCAAACTTGCAGCCTGAGAGCCGGATGCGTTATGTGCTGGCCCTGCCCCCGCCTGGTTTAACAAAGGGGAAAAAAAGTCCCAATACATCACGTGATGCCACCATGATGATGTAAGTTTGACACCCCTGCTTTATATAAGGGAATTGTTCAAACCTGCTTTTTTTCTTCTGTCTGCCATCGACAAACTAGTGTCTCTTCTTTTAAGAAGCTTGACTTGTTTTTATCTGTCCTGTTCTTTTCCAGGTTCTTTTTTAAAATCTTATTTCCTAGTTTTACTGTGTGAAAACTTGATATATATATATAGTAAAAAGAAATATTGGTATATATAGTGAATTGGTATATATATTAAAGGGATCTATAGCCTGATGTTTTTCATACATTTTGTATTAAGGTTGTCTAGTCATTATGACTTAGACCGATAATGATTTCAATCCAAAATTTCTGGTAGGTTCCAGATTGTCTAGGAACATATCCAGCTCCTGACAAACAATTTACAGGATGTATATTTTCAGAAAAACATTGATATTCTGCCTGAATTCACTCTGACTTTTCTAAGAGCAACTTTCAGTTCATAGGCAAATGAATCTTTGAAAATTTCTTCCCCTCCTTAGGTGAATTTGTTAAATTTCTTCCCCTCCTTAGGTGAATTTGT
>JANHFJ010001822.1:165271-175345 GCA_032468195.1 Cerberus rynchops
AGTTCAGAGAACCAGTTGCTAGAAGAAATCTTTTGTTTTTTTTCCACTTTGCAGGGTTAATCCTGTAAGGAAGGCAGAAAAAAAATCATTCTGGTGGTGTTTCTAGCCTAATCTATATTGCCCTGCTTACAGAAACTGCCCACCTAGTCACATGACCTCCAGCCACGCCTACCAAACCAGGCCCACAGAACCAGAAGTAAAAAAATTTGAATTCAACCACTGCCTCATACCCTTATTTTTAAAAATGCAATGCAGCAGTATGTACGCTATGGATTCAATATGCCTTTCTTCACAAGGTTAAAAAATAAAAAAGGGCTTTCTCAAAATAAAAATTAAAAACCCATTATACACCATGCTTAAACTGAAATTGTAAATTATCGATCCTTAGTAGTTTTATATTTTCATTTTTTGGGAATCAGCTAAACAACCCATGCCCTGTTGGATGATAGTTTCAGAAATATTTCCGTACTTAAACAGAAACAGAATAACCGAGGCTTGACAAAAAAGCAGTGAGAGCAGGAGCAACTTCCAATTTCATGCCAGCTTCCTCATAGAGTTTCCTTGTGGGAATCCTGTAGCAAATATTGAAAGTCCCTTTCTTTCCCTTCCCAGCAGAGAAGTAAGTGGCTACTGCTGGGGGAGAGAGAGGACAAGGAATTGCAAGACTGCCTGGGAAACTATCATAGAATATTAACAATGAAGATCATGTGAATGCAGCAGCAGTCAGGAACACTAAAGTAGCCACAACTTCCTAAATTTCATTCCCTTGGGATTCATGGGTCCTGAATATAGGACACATTCTTTAGGTTTGTCCATTTGAGGTATCTTGGTTCAAAAATCATTGCCCTATCATGCACCATTTCTGGAAGAGAAAATACTAACAAACACCAGTGTGTTCCCTCTACAGCTCAAAATCTCCAGAAGGGAGGGGAAAGTATTAGTGAATTTCAGCATTCTGAAAGGCTCAGAATGTTGGTGTCTGCTAGAATTTTCACGTTAGAGGAGAAGACCTCAACTCTAATGAAAATACTGGCAAATGTCAGCATTCTCATAGCTATTCTCCCCTGTGGGGGAAGGGAGTTGGCCCAGTGTGTTGATAGGTATAGTTGAAGCCTCTGTTCCTCTCCTGAGTCCACCATGCCCCAAAGGTCCAGATCCTCTCTCAACCAGTTTTAATGACCTGCATGGTCACCTAACAATCGCAATTGGGAGAGCTGAGATGCAATCATTGAGTGAAGTCATGTGACATCTTGTTTTAATGACTGCTTCACTCAAGGACAGACTATGGGTCCAATTGGGGTTGGAGTTTGAAGACTGTGAATTCATTGTATGATGCTTGAATAGAAATTTAACATTATCCTTGATTATAGTAACCAGAAAGTATAATGCAGTGGTTGTGAAAATAATTTTGTCTGATAAAGTTAAAGGCCAGGTAAGCCATGTTCCTACAAGATAGCAAAGGAGGTCTCTTATAAAGAAAAGTTCAGTACTTTTAAGTACAGAAAATTCATTGTGCAAATGAAATTTCCAAATTATGCAGACATCAGTGACAACTCTATCACTCTGCAAAGCCATTAAACTTGTATAAATCATCAAAAAAAAGTTGTGTTTTTCTGCCCATGGGAACTCACACAAATCTTCAGGAAAGGGACCCTCCTGAGCTCTGTTTTCACTGGCAGAGTGTTGCAGGAAGCTGTCTCAGCTGAAAATTGAGCTTGGGAACCCATTTTCGCTGGCAGAGCACTCAGGCCACCACAGGCACCCCTGACACGGGTGATGTCGAGCTGGCCATGCCCACCCTAGCTACTCCCCCTGGTTCCCCTGAGGTCAAACACAAGCCTGATGCGACCCTCAGTGAAATTGAATTTGATATCCTTGCTGTAGACTCAAGAGCTGAGATGGCAAACCTATGGCACGGGTGCCAGAGGTGGCACGCAGAGCCATCTTGCTGGGCACACAAGCTGTCGGCCAACTTACCGCCAGCTGAGCATTCACATGCACACATATGCAACTGCAGAGACCCAGCTGGTCTTTGGGCCCCTACTATGCACATACGCGATTGCAGCAGGAAATCCAGCTGGTCTTTGGAGCTCTTCTGCGCATGCACACACAATTCCTCATGCATGCATGAGTGCCTACAGGCAGCATGCATGCATTGCACATGCAAAAGCTACAGGGATGCATAGATGGTGTGGTTGCACATGCAGCGCACATGGAACTGCACAAAAGTGCAAATGACAAGCAAAAAGCACATACTTTTCGGCACTCGGTAAGTAAAAGATTCGCCACCACTGCTCTAGAGAGTTGCATGCTAAAAATTCTCAATTAGGCATTGTTAGCATGAGAATAGAATAACAGAGTTGGAAGGGGCCTTGGAAATCTTCTAGTCCACCCCGCCCCCCTGCTTAGGCAGGAAACCCTACATCACTTTAGAGGAATAATACCCATGTGGATAGTTCCTTCCCAAATGTTATTTACTTGATGTTTGCCTAAAACAAATACAATTTAGCTAGAACTATTCCAAATCAGTGATCTAGAAGTTGTGCAGTTTGGCTTTTGTGAAAATGTGTTGAACAAATCATCTATCAAAGTACTGATTTAAAATGTTCCTATTTAGCTTTATACAGTATGCATCTAAAGGACCTTGCTGTTTTCATGAAAACAGTGAAAACATTGCTACAATCAATGCCTTTTTGGGTAAACCTATAACATCATAATGTATCAAAAAGGGAAGGGGCTTATGCTACAATGCCGTGACACCGTTTTTTGCCTTCTGATTCCCATTGTTCAGTCTGCAAATTCCATTGCTTAATCTATTTTATAATAGTGATAGTAACAATAATGTTTTAAGGCATACAAAAATGCAATTAATGCATTCAACTGTCGGTGTTGTATAAATACTAACCTTTCAATGTTACATAAATATTAACAAACCATATTTTCTCAACAGTTAAAAATATAAACTGCCTGCCTAAAATGGCTTGAAGGTTGCATCGTTTACAAAACAACATAAGAAACCTGTGTCGGAGTTTTCTAAAAAAAAAAAAAAAAAAGTTCAAAATGAGGAAATCCAGGAGCAAAGACACTACAGCATCTAAGTAGAAATGCTTGGGTTGAATTAATTGCCAAGAAGCATTCTGAAGTAAATTAAGGTTAATGTTATGCTCTGCAAATTTTATAAAGTGCTGCAACTGAGCCTAACAAATTCAAAGAGAAGCACATTCTAAAATTCTCAGTTAATTTATAAGTCAAGCTAAATAATCAAAACTTGGAAATGAAGTGAATTCACATTGTATGTTGTACTCTATGCATGAAAATTTCAAAGGGTGATTCTGCCCAATAAAGTCTAGTACCAATAATTTACTGAAAATAATAGGAATGGATGAAAAAAAAAAAGGCTTGTCACAAGGTGGCAAAACCCTGGGATACTGCAACTGTCATAAATATGAGCCAGTTGCCAAGCATCTGTTTTGATCCCCTTGACCTGGGGATGATACAGCCAGTGGTGGTATTCAGTCTGGTGCATCGGTTCTAGCAAATCGGTAATGGCGATGACGTTTGGGCCTACCCACTTACCCCTGCCCTATCCTGTCCTATATCCCCTTTTTCTTTGTAGCTCGGCTGAATCGCAAGGAACAGCTGTTTTGAGTGCCTCCGTAGCCTTCCTACTTACCCAAGCTGCCTCCAGTAAGGAAATACTTACAGTTTAGAAGCTGCGCGGCAGTGCAGATGGTCGTAGTAGAACCGGTTGCATCCCACCACTGGATACAATGGTTCTCTGAGCAAAAGGGATACGTCACTTTTTTAAAGGCCATTGTAACAGAATGGTCACTAAATGAATGGTTTTAAGTTGAGAACTATCTGTATTTGTTTCCCCAAGATGCAAAACACTGGAAGCCCATAATATCTCAAAATTCACTGTTAGAAATAATTTCAAAAGTGCTCAAAACATTCATAGAAATTATAGCAACTGAATTCCATCCATTTTGAGCTAAAATATTTTTATATCAGGTAAGATGCTAATATTATCAGAACCTGGACAGTCAGAACTGCATGCACATTGTTAAAAAGGATAATCTATGATAAAGCAGCGAAAATCTCAGGGCCTACCATGGCTGATGGAGCCACTTCAGCTCAAAACACATGAGTGAAATGACATTAACTTGAGAAAAATGTCATTGTACCCTTTTGCTTAGAAGCAAGACACTGATGCATCCAAGCCTCAAATGAAGTGAAATGTCCCTTTGAGGACTTATACAAGTCTCAAGTCTACGTTTGGATATAAGACTATAATTAGCATAGGATCCAATCTCTTTTTTGGGAAGGACCATGATATAAAAATTCACTAAAATCTTCACAATTGGAGTTAAGACTGTTACAGCAACCAATAATTAGCTCAGCAAGTCAATGTCACAGATCGATCTGTACTATCCACTATTTATTGAGAAAGTGGACCCAAAACTCTGATAGCTGTGCAAGTTTCACATTACATAAAAAATAACTTTTAACGAATGTTTTTATGAATATTCTGTCCAGTAATCACTTCAGATAAAAAATATTATATTGCTCAGTGTCTTTAACATCTAAAACCCAGTAACTTGCTAGACTTCTCATATTTCCAGGATTATTTCCTAATATGATTCAATAAAAAATCTGTTTTGAAAATATGAAGCTTGTTAATTCATACTCAGATTCTGTGACTTATACTTTGCCCATTACCAAATTCAAAGCAAGAAAAAAAATGAAGCTCTCTAACTTGCTCCTTGCTAATTTTGCTTCTTTTTATGGTATTCGTGTGTTAAAAAAACACACAAATTATTCATATTCGTGTGTTATTAAAAACACACTTCCTTGACAAATGTTACTTGCCTGGAGAAGTAGTAGGAGACTTATGCTTGTACCTTTAAAAGTTAATTAATTGTATTTACTTCTGAACATTCAAGTAGACCTCTTTTTTAAGTATGGAAAGCAGTTCTTACAGAATTGCTGAATGAACTAAGAATATTTCACCCTGAAGTAAACACACCGGGGAATTCAACGGAAGCAAAGAGAGGGAGTGACAAAATCCTGACATTGCCAATAACAGCCTTGTCAAAATTACAGTCTTGCAGCCATTAATTTCTCCCAACTTGTCTTTATAATGAAGCTTGAACATTTCTCTGTAGGAGCCCGTGACTGAGCCGAGAGCTGAGACTGAGCCAGATATTGTGCCTCAGATGCCAACATTCACATTTTTTAGACATATGAACCAATAAAGCTGGAAAAAAAAGAAACATATCAGCGCTACCTTTTTCTCCCAAGCTGGAAAAAATTCAATAGCAAAAAGACCCAACCTTACGAAAAGCTTTATTAAAGGAAAAAGAATTATCTTGAGTTGTTACCATTTAGACAAAAGAAAAAAAAGGCAGATATCCTAAGGTTAAATTAACTATGAACTCATTCCTCCCTGTTATAATGATAAGGGAAGGAAGGGGAAAGGAACTACAAATCTCATCACTTCTGGCTACAGGAGATGGCACAGGTGGTTGCCCCAAATGTCAATAACACCATCTGATGTGTAAATCATTTTAATTATCAAGTACAATCAGTGCTAATTGATGCATTTCTGCTGAAATAAGGCACAATGACAAACTCACTTCCACAGAATGATTTTCACCTTATCTAGCTAGGCAGGCAATTGCAGGTGGAGATAAGACAAGTATGGTTTTGAGTAGCTCCAAAATAGTTAAAAACAGACACAGACAATGTATCAGCTAAGTCTTGGTTAGTATCACTTAGGATCCAGTGGTGAAATGCAGCCTCATGCCAGTTCTGCCAATCCGGTAGCGGCGACAGTGTTTGGCCCTGGCCGCCCATCCCTGTCTATATTTGGGCCCTGCCACCTACCCCTGCTCTTTCTTGCCTTATACCCCCTTCATTTTTTTCATTTTTTACTCTTTCCTTTTCCTTAATAATGCAGAACAGCTGTTCTGTGCGCCTCCACAGCCTTCCCAATCATCCAGGCTGCCTCCGGTAAGGAAAAAGAAGTTTAAAAGCTGTGCAGCAGTGCAGTTGGCGCGCGCACACACATGCACGAAACCAAGACAGTAGCAAAACTGGTTGGATTCCACCACTGTTAGGGTCACCTGGGGGCTTAATCCTAGCTAAGAAAGAAAATAAAGTCTTCATGTTCACATACTACTACATCTTTTGTAAGTCACATAAGAAAAAGAAGGGGCTTAACTACAATGTATACATACTTAACCATGATTTATTCCATTAATTTTCTGTGACACACTGATCACACAGAGTGGGTTTGCATATGCAAGGCTGACTTTGGTTGTCACCCAGTGTGTCATGAATATAGTCTAAACATAACTTGCAATTAAACCTTAATACTGAAAATGAGTACAAATGACATATTCAGATGTCAAAGCTTTTTTATCAGATTAAAGGAAGTAGTATTATACTATGTCTTGCTAGTGAGAAAAAGCATCTGATACTTAGAACTTCTCTTTCTTTACCTGGTTAAGGGAGAGAATATATATATCGCCAAAACGTTGCAAAAAGACTCTGAAACTTACACAGGAAAAGACCCGAACAGACCCAGACCTGCATATATGTATGTATGTATGTATGTATGTATGTATGTATGTATTAAAGCAAACCATTGGTTTATCCAGCCGAATATTATCAATATAAAGATGTTATTGCATTCACAAATGGTTTTATATGTTTCATATGAGACGCATACAAAGCTTGGACACAACTGCCATCTTGTAGAAAATTGGCAAAGTATCATAAATAACAAAGCTATTTTTATGTCAATTACCATGTGGTCACTTTGAAACAATGAATATAAATGTCCTTTCATCTCAGACAAACATTTTTAATATTTTATTTTAATTCTGAGCCAATACTTTTATTACAAAATCTGAACCACTGTGAAATCAATTAAGATAGTGACGCTCGTCTGTTAAACTCGCTGTTAGTTTTAATTTTGAATGAACTCTTCGATCCTTCCATCTTCATTTATTTACTTATTTTAAAAACATTTTAAAAATTCCGCCTTGCCTCATTCCAAGATTCTGGATTGTGTACAACAATGTAAAACAGCATAACAGAAACATCCCAGTTGTCTCAGTTTAAAGACAAATTAGAATTGCAAAATGTTTCCTTACCACCACTACCACATTTCATGTAGATACCAAACTTCTGTCTTCAAAAAAACAATTTTCAACATCTTGAATGCCAGGAAAAAAAGAGAGGAGGCATATCTCTAGGCCAGTATATTTGATATTAGCAAAAAAAATTAGATCTGACATTGGAAATGAGAAAGGAATGTGTTATATGGAGAGTTTCTTAAAAAGGAATTGCCTGCCCCATTCACTCTTGCTGGAGGGGCATGTTCCAGATCCCAAAAGCCAAGGAATTGCAGCTGGAGGGGTCTGGGGAAAATTCTTTTTAGCCATGGTTCCTGTCCTCTTGCCCATCCAGTCTCACCCTCTTGGCTCCGCCAACTGGCCTGGGGCCCAGATGGGAGTGTCCCATTTTGGAGGTGGGGCTAGTGGACTAGTAAAAGATCTCACTTCCACCCCATCGATACATTAGCTTTTTATCCATTTTAAAATTAATTTTAATGTTTTAGCTTTTAATAGCTGTTGTTTCAATGTTTTAATCCTCTAATTGTTTTGATCTGTTATTTATGGTATCGTAAGCTGCCCAGTGTTGCTTGGTAGAGAGATGGACAGCATACAAATTTAATAAATAAAATAAAATTAAAATTGATTGATTACTCAGTCCTTGAAAAACAGAAAGAATGAGAAAGAAACTCACAATATTCCCACCTTGATTGTGCTTGGTATTGAGTGGAACAAAAAGCAAAACAAAACACAGAAAAATGTATTCTACCCTATGCAATAAAGAATCCTTTGTGTGCCACAATTTCTTGATCTTACCTACCTTAAAGAGCTGACAATATAATGGGAGTCTACCATGAAGAAAATCTATTTTCTAACCCACATTCCACTCACTACATCCCAAGAGACATTGAGAAGGGCCTCTCTTCAAAAGATAAGAAGACTCCATTTGGATCAGGCAACCCCTTTATATGCACGATTGCAAAGACCCAGATGGTTTTTGGGCCTCCTCTGTGCATGCGCGCGATTGCAGCAGGAAATCCATCTGGTCTTCGGAGCTCTCCTGCACATGCACATGCAATTGCTCATATGTGTGTGTGCTTGTGTGCAGCGTGTGTGCATTGCACATGCAAAAGCTGCATGTATACGCAGATGGTGCGGTTGCACATGCAGCACATGTGGAGGAGCCGCACACAAGATGGCACATGCAAAGCGCATACTTTTCGGCATTCGGTAAGTAAAAGGTTCGCCACCACTTTTCTATGTTCTATCTTTGTTCTCAATTTAATCATAAGCTTCCCTGCCTTCTCACTTTATCTCTAAACTTGTACGTATTAAAAAAAAATGGCTATGCCTGTAAGTCACTTACCAGCTGCTCACCTCAGAACCGAGGTTTTCCACCATCTTTTTTGGGAGATGATGCTAAGCACAATGTCTTAATATAGCATCAACATTCTTTCTATATATTTTTTTTTGTTTCCAGCCAAATAAGAACATAAGCAAATTCTCCTTCTTCACCACAAACTGTAGTCAACTCTTGCTCTTTTCCAACATTCTTGTGGTCTGTTTAGACTTGCAGGCAACATTTTTCATTGTTGATTAGTAATGATGATATTGTTCGTTCTATGTGCATATTTTTGTTAATTCTAACTGTCAGAGATTGATTTTTAAAAGAATACAGAGATCTTTGTTTTCTCCCATGGAAGGAGAAAACAAAAAATAAAAAAAGCTTCGCAAATTCAGTCCTGGAGTTTTCTTGGTGCTGAAGAAAATAAGTCAAGAAAGTAATGGGAGCAATGTTCCATGCCTCCCTGTACTAATGTTCCAGAGTAAGAGGTTTCAAATTACTTGATCATTTTGACACCACAGTGTAGGTGAAGGAGATCGTTTTCCCTCATTTTAAGAATATGTATTTGTAGAAAATGAAAAAGAAATTAAGAATGATAGTAACAGATGTGGGCGGCTGAGGGTTTTCTTCACTTTCACTCAGGAAAGTCTGTCAGCCTTCCCCAGATGAATGTCCAGCAGATACGTTGGACTAGAGCACCAGGTAATGACACACTGCCTCAAAGACTTGGAAAAATACCTCCTGCCATCTGCTTTATTGTAAGATTGAAAGAAAAGTCCAAAGCAACCTTTTTGATTAAACCACAAGAAGGCCAATAAAACTCAAAGCCATCTTTTTTTGCCAGTTTCAAGGCAAAAGCTTTCAGTCTTTCATCATTTAGAGCAATATTTTTCTCCTTGTATTTATTCACATTAAGGATAGATTTTCATTCATATTCATTCATTCGTTCGTTCGTTCATTCATATTCATTCATTCATTTATTCATTCATTCATTCATTCATTCCCAATGAATTCCTCCTTGTTTGCTATGGTGAGGGACAGGTTGACAGATGAGGTCAGACAGGAATGTCCGTGAACAATGATGTTTGCGGATGACATTGTGATCTGTAGTGAGAGCAGAGAGCAGGTGGAGGAACATAGAGGTGTGCTCTGGAAAGAAGAGAAATGAAAGTCAGTTGTAGACAGAATACATACACATTTCACTGCATTTCGTACCATGTATAACTGTGTATGTGATGAATAATTGATGTGTGTGAATTTGAGGGAGGGAAGTGGAACAGTGAGGTTACAGGGGGCTGAGGTCAAGAAGGTGCAGGAGTTTAAATATTTGGGTTCAACAGTCCAGTGCAATGGGGAGTGTGGAAAAGGGTAAAGAGGCGAATGGGTTGGAATGGGTGGAGAAAGTTGTCACCAAGAATCAAAGGAAAGGTGTACGAGACAGTAGTGAGACCAGCTATGCTGTCTGGGTTAGAGACTGTAGCAGTGGGGAAAAGACAAGAGAGAGATGAGGAGATAGCAGAGATGAGGATGGTGAGATTCTCTTTAGGAGTGACCAGGATGGACAGGATTAGGAATGAGCACATCAGAGGGACAGCTCAGGTCAGCTGT
>JANHFJ010001823.1:129701-141441 GCA_032468195.1 Cerberus rynchops
CTCCTTTATCTTTCTCTTTTCTCTCTCTTCCTCTCTCCCTCCTTTTCTTTCTCTCCCTACCCCTCTTTCTCCTTTTTCATTAGTGTTTATCTATTTGTTTACTCTTCCATTTGTTATTATTCTATTATACATTTTCCTTTATTACCTATTTCTTTTCTATTTCTTTTCATATCCTTGGATATGTATTTGAAGGGAACCAAGATGCTGAAATACTTTGTTTATGCAGATTGTGTTGGTCTTCTTTGTCAGCCACATAAACAAACACATTAGACAGGATACAATCATTGTTCCTATTGCATGTAGTGACTTTTGTCATCTCACAGATACATTATTATTCTGTCCTAACAACAAGTTAAAATAAATTAGTGAAATAGAAGTTTCAGGCCCAGAAATTTTCTTTTTAACCATAAAATTTTCTACCAAAAATTCTTGTTGGAGTTTTCACTGTGAATTGCAAGATCACTCAGTTATTAGAAACTGACTTAATACTGATATTGATCCTTATCCATTCTTTCTTTGTCTTGACTAATTCTAAAAATTGCAAATTGCAAAAAGATTATTCCTATATCCTCTCTCTCTCTCTCTCTCTCTCTCTCTCTCTATCTATCTATCTATCTATCTATCTATCTATCTATCTATCTCTATTGTTTATCATCTATCATCTATCTACCTATATATTTATATGCCTATATCAATCATCTATCACTGTTTGTACACAGTTTATTTGCCTGTAGGCAAATTTATTTCTTTTTTTTCTTATTCAGTTCAATATATGGAGTGCTGGTGCATTTTTATTTGTTTTTTGAATTATCAGGAATTAATGATATGAGACCAATCTAGAAAAAATATATCATTTTCATCATACTGATAGATGACTTTTTAAAAAGCAATAACAGATGCCTAGCATAATCAAATGCATGTTTACTTTCCTTACTAGAAAGAAAATCTCAATGAGGTGTACATAAAACATACAAAGGATAATACCAGGAACAGAATAATTTGTCATTAAGATTAGGCTATTGTGCCTGCTAGCTATCCAGCAATGGGAATTTTGGAATGTTCGTGACCACTTCGTCATACTAAAATGAAACAATCTAGTCACAATTTAACGCTTGACTTGTTATCTTAATAATTATCTTGCTACATAAATACCTAAAGATATTAGGAAAGAATACAAGAAGGTAAGCACAAATGTCAATAAGCATTTCATAAATAAAATGTTGCAATTGCAATACAAGCCTTTGTGCTCGGTACCCATCAGTCAAAGTTTTTGAAGTTTCGGAAATAGTTTGCCACAGTTTGCCTGTAGCAAATTCTGATGAGGGAGCTATCCTTGCCTCGCTGCTTGCAAAAGAGAGAGGGGGCAAGTATAAGGATCACAGTACAACTTGGGACAAGTATGATCAAATATGAGCTGGAAACCCCACTTCTATAATCTAGAATTTGCAGATACGACTGCTGTTTTTTAATTGGAATACTAAACTTACCTTTGGATTACTAAAGCACTCTGCCTAAGCAGGTGGCTTATTGAAATCCTGCCTGGCTGACGTGTTATTAAACTTCCTCTTCCATTTTACAACAAAATTGGAGTGGTGTGTATAAATTTCCTATTGCTGGCTCCATGTCACTCCCTCCGTGATGCACTGCTAAAAGTTCTTCTTAGTTCACCGCATGTTGTAGACTGCGTTCATTCTGGATTTCCAAGCATCCTTTTAAGTCCACCAGCAGAAGGCCTCATCTGTGAGTTGCTTTCATGCTGCAGAGGTTTCTTGTTCCTAATTCGGTGAATGCGTTTTCCTCTCCCGTTATTTTTCCCCTACTGAGGAGACATCATTTCCCCTTTACCATCTGCATCATGCTGCTTTGCTATTACAAGATGAAATTCATCTTCGTTTTCCGAGCATTGCAACCCAATTCCTAGGCACAGTTTAATCACTCCATTCCTGCATGAAAACCATGTCAGGTAAGGGGGGGAGGGGACATGCTATCATTCTTTTCTCTCTCTTTTCAGAAACAGCCAGCATCTTCTTCACTTCTGCTTCAAATTTGCATGCAATCCTGGGTCACTTGTATGAGAAGTTGGAATATTACAAAATTTGGTTTATAGATTTGTTTATGGCTTACTTGAAACAGCACTTTGATAATACAAAACTGGTTTATGATCAGTTTTGATCCTTGCCTCTTTTCTTTGCCCTATCTTTACTATCTTGAATATTGGAAAAAAAACATTTATTTTTACATTTTTTCTTTAAAGTGTTGAAATCAGCTCTACCAATATCAAGGTGAAAATTATTGTCACCGATGTGTCTCCCTACCTCCAGCTAATACAAGCTGGGACAGTGGTGGAATTCAAATTTTTCTACTACCGGTTCTGTGGGCGTGGCTTGGTGGGCGTGACTGGGGAAGTCATGTGACTGGGTGGGCAGTTTCTGTAAGCAGGGCAATAAAGATTAGGCTACAAAAAACACCAGAATGTGTTTTTCCTGCCTTCCTTACAGGATTAACCCAGTAAAATGGAAAAAACAAAAGGACATTTCTTCTAACAACTGGTTCTCTGAACTGCTTAGAAAATTTACTACTACCAATTCTAATGAACCTGCTAGAACCTGCTGAATTTCACCTCTGAGCTGGATGTAGAGTTGTACTGGCTGGTGTTTTTGTTTGTTTCTTCCTTGGAAATAAATAGAGTAAAAAGAAAAAAACTTGGAGGAGCCAAAGAAGACAACTCTGGACTGCTTTAAGAAAAAAAAATGGCAGTTACAAATTCTACACCTGAAAATAATAATAATAAAATAAATAAAGTTGATAAAGTAGTTTAAATAGAGGCATCTGATCAATCTGGTGTAGTGGTGAAAGTGCTGGTCTAGAAACTAGGAGAGTTCTAGTGTCTCCGTAGACATAAAAGCTAGCTGGGTAACTTTTGAGCCAGTCACTCTCTCTCTTCGCAACTCACCTCCCAGGATTGTTGTTGTGTGGAGAAATGGAGGAGGAAAGGGTATTAGCTATGTTGGCTATTTTAATTATAAACTAATAAGACAGCAAATGTGGTTTAGCGAAGTCAAGATGTAGCTGTAATCACATGATTGAAGCCCTTTTCTCCATTTGCTGCGTAGATGATTCGTAAAGAAGAGGCATGGCTTCAAGTATATGACTTTGCCCACAGATGTCTCTGAGTTCAAACAATTATTTCCTATGTTTCAGTTCAGGCAACACTCCCTGCAGCAATAAACATGATGTATAGGAACAAAACAGGCTGCTGAAAAAGTCATTTAAAAACTCAGCATAATCTTTTGAAAAAGGGGTTCGGAAAATTCTAACATGGAAGATGTGGTGTGTTGCAAATATTGAACTGTCAGTAAATTTGCTACAGCCTTTTAAAACAGTGTGGCATAACTTAGAAATTTATAGTTTTTTAAAAAAGTAAATGTGCTTGATAGAAAATATCTTCTTTAGATTACTGTGAGTATACATGAATGATTTTAAAAAACAATGAACCATGATTTTTAAAAAAGAAGGGTGAATGGCTGAACCATTTCTTGACTACTAGCATGAAACAAATTTATGATCATACAAATTTCATTAATAAATGTTTTAATAATTATTAGGTAACTATTATTTAATATTTATTGTTTAATTTGATCATTGTACATCATTCAGAGTCACTTCCTGTAAGATGGGTGGACATATACGTTTGATTAATAAACAATATTACCCTTTAAATGTTGTAAAATAATATAAACAAGAAGGATAGGGTTAGGAACCATTTCAGTTTTTTAACTCTGTAATGATGATCAAAAATATAACCACACAGTTTTAAAAGAATGCAACAACACTGCTGGGAATAAAGTTACAAAAATTTAGCACCAGCAACTGCAAGTAGGGATAAAGAACACTTAGAGCTTTGTGCAAGATAATTCTATGGGCGAAATGACATGTATACTCAAGAGGGACACAACTCTACAGATGACCAGACATATATGCTGAAGGCAAGGTAAAGGTTCTGTGAATTTCCACTTCCCCATTTCATCAAAACAACTATAAAAGATCATGCTTTGCTATTGTTCAGGATCCCAGCTCCTTAGTGGCTGGGGCCCTTTTCCTTGAGTGCTTCAATAAAAGTTTATTCTGAAAGTCCATCTGTCGCGTCTGGCTCTGACTGGCATTATGCCAGGCTTACTCATTTTCGGACAACAAAAGGGGAATAAATGCTATTTGTGATACCTAGAGAAAGTTTCTAGGTCTCATCGGGTATTATCAAAGGAGTGCTAGAGCAGAGAGTGTGTTGTTGTGTGTTGTCATGTTCTAAATACTGCCTGTGTTATACAGCCTCTACACCCAGCAGTGCACAGCAGTGAGAAGGGACTTTAAAATACCTGGCTTTCAGTGCCGGACTCCCAGGGAGGAGAAAAACTACTAAACTATGAAGTAAAATAGCATAAAGCTACTGTCTTTGAAAATTCAAAATGGAGTATTACACGAGGAGCAGAAAAAGTGTGTTTATAGGGACCACTCTTTGGGGAAGTAGAGCACAGACATCAGGGTAGGGTAGGGTAGGGTAGGGTAAGGTAGGGTAGGAGCCTCGGTGGTGCAGTGGTTAGAGTGCAGTACTGTAGTACAGCAGTAATTCTGCTGTCTGCAGGCTCAAGGTTGAGTCAGCTTTCCATCCTTCCGAGGTGGGTAAAATGAGGACCCAGATTGTTGGGGGCAATATGCTAATTCTGTAAACTGCTTAGAGAGGGCTGGAAAGCACTATGAAGTGGTATATAAATCTAAGTGCTATTGCTATTTAATAGAATTTAATTAATATTCTTTAAAGAGGCACAGAGTGCCACTGTGGGCATTGTTTCCTGTTACACACCTTTCCATTATTCTAACTCCCATATTTCCAAGCCTGAAAAAGTCTCATGAATGGAATTCTCTTTACTGGAAACTAACTGACATGTGCTCAAACAGGGAGGCTTCAGGCTGTTGAAGATCTGATTGGCCAATGCAAGTCAATACCAGCACCACCTATCATTAAATCAGGAGAGTGCATTTTCCACTGATCAGACTTTAATTCAATTGTTTTCTCAGAAAGAAAATTAAAAAGCGAATTCCTTTCCTCAAATTGAGTGAGAGATTCCTTCCTCTCACGTATCATAATTTCAAAATACTTCTATCTTTGTACTTTTCCCCCTTCAGTACTCAACCTTCTTTACATGACCTAAAACACTGAAGACACTAATCCATGTTAAATTAGAGAAAAATCATTACAGAAATTCAACAAACAGTACTCTGAATGTAGGCATAATAGCAATAGCAATAGCATTTAGATACTACCTCATAGTGCTTTACAACACTCTGTGAGCAGTTTACAAATGTCAGCATATTGCCCCCAACAATCTATGTCCTCATTTTATCAATCTTGGGAGGACAGAGGCTAAGTCAATCTTGAGCCCCATCATGATCAAACTCCAGGCTGTGGGCAGACTTTGCCTGCAGTATTGCATTCTAACCACTACGCCACAATGGCTCCTAAAGATCTTTATATTGAAAAGAAATACGGAATATGAAAATGCAGAAGTTTTCATGTAGCTATTTTCATGGATGTTGTATTTGCAAGATGGAGAAAGAAAAGAAGAAACATAAATGCAAGAGGAACTGGATGAAAATGACACTGGCAGATATACCTATCTCTGGTGACAGGACACTTTTTCTATTTGGTTACCTATTTATTTATTCTTTTTCCCTCAGTTACTTATGGTGCATTTTTATCCCCCAAAACCACATTATTAGCCCTGTACCCCACTGAACTGAAAGCCACACCAAGTATATTCTATCCTATTGTGTTTCCATATAGATGCTATTTTATACTACCTTGGTTCCATACTGAGTTAGTTTGTCTAGAGTTTGTGGGTTTTGTTTTGAAACCTTATTCTAGTGAGAATCAAATGTCATGTTTGTATTCTTTGAAATCTATTTATGAAAGTACTCATAATAAGCATGTTTCAGCATGCCTTAATATATTTTATCTTGACTAATTGAATTCTGCAACATTTTAATCAGTTTAGGCATGCTCTTGCTTGTATTATCAGTTCTGTATTTTATTTAATTAAGCTTATCATCTCATTTTTCCCTATTGCAGAAACTATTGCCAAGTATTCGTATGTAATCAATCTGTATAAAAGTTCAAACAAAGCCATCAGGCTGCTGTCTTAACTTCCTGGGTGATGTTGAAATAAGATGAAGAGAGGTTTTGTCTGCCTGAACTCTCAAGGAAAAGGTGGTAGAGGTGCAAACAACAATTGGTAGATCATTACAATAATTTAAAATAATTCCCTGATTTGGTGGAGCTTGCACCAACGTGTGGTACTTTAAATTTTAAATTAATCATGCTTCTTGATTGTTAAATAAGTAAATATTGACAATTTGAGGAAAGAAATAGGGTTAAGCAACCTGTAGCAAATAATGAAATTATCATCCTTACCATCATCTGAATATGGGATACCATTTTGGTAGTGAACTTTTTTAGTTTTCTCTTTTAAAGATTAATAAAATCAAGTGAACTTGGCTTATGGTATTAATTACAGATTCTTTTTTTTTCTTTATTTGTTTACTTGTGTAATGGTTTTTCCTCTTTATCACCGCTGAACATTTATTTTTATTTTGTGTTTGCTGGGCTGAAAATTGATGAATAAAAATGATTCCATTTTAAAAAGAAAAAGAAAAAAAAATCAATATTGTCATTTGGCAAGGCTTCAGATCCTCAATAAAGCTAAAGGCTATGCTAACGGTAAAATAGATACTGGCAAAGTCGCTAAGCTAGCTGGGCCTTTAGTGAGATTGAACCAACAACATCTCAATTTTTCCTTTGGAATCGTGAGTGATTTTAAAAAATTCATATCAGATCAGCTGTTGCTTGGCTCAAAAGGGTTGTATCTAATGATACAATCCTTTTGGACATGAGGTGACATGAGCTTCTGGACTTGAGTTCACAAGTGGACTACAAGGCTCAGATCCCTTGACCAGGCAATTGGGGCAAGAAACTGTAGTCACATGAAGAAAATTGCAAAAAAAACAAACACATAGCACTCAGTGAAAACCAAGAAATTATAAAATGTTGTTATGAACTGAACCATTGATTTGTGGTTTCTAGAAATAAATGTATGGCAGATAACACTTCTGAAATCATATATTGCTGAACAATGAATTATGGATCATAGATGTTTCAGGCTCAGAAAAAAATGGTTTTTACAGATTTTGAGTTCAATAAATTAGAACAACTATAACAAATACTGAACAAAATTGAAATTGAAAAAATGTACAACCAAAACAGTATAGAAAAACAAAACAACATAACTATCCAATGAACCTTCTGAACAGACAAATAGTGAAACACAACCATAATTGTCTGAATTTCAACAGCATTATAAAACATGGAATGTATGAAAGAAACTGTAAGAGAAAAATTACCTCCTTTGAAATCCATTCAAAATAAATATTTAAATGATTTTTTTCATGATGCATATGTGGCTGCTCAATTAATTATGACAAAAATGATCAAAGAGATGAGCAGCTCATGTATAGCGTCATAAAAATAAGAACAACAGAACTGGATTATAAATTGGAAGCAAGCTGTGAAACCAAAAATTAAATGGCAAAGTCAAAAGTTAAACTGGAAAATAAAATAAACCACTTTTGAAAACATATTAGCAACTTACAGCATCTGAATAAACAGAAATTGAAAAATGAGAAAATAAAACAAGTTTGAAAAAGAAATTTGGAGAGCAAAATGATTACAGAAGTCATGGAAGTATTAAACGAGTAGTGACAGCTTCTAAGAAAATTGATTTATATGAAAATAGAATCAAGCAATAGGATAGGCAGTTTCAGGCAAACTAACATTGTTATTTCAAAGCCTAACTGAAGGCACAAAACCTACTGAACTCTCTAAGAAACAAGAAAGAGATATTGTAATTTTGTGAAAAATATTGGGATAACCACCTAAAGAACAATGAAATGGCTAATGGATATATGTTCAGCAAGATCTGAATAAATGGAAAATATTTTAGTAACAATAGGAACTGCAAAAAAACAAGATAAGATGGTGAAGAAATGAAATATATCAACCAAATGTGACATTTATAGATTTTGACTCAAATATCCTTCTTTATTCCATTTTTTATCCTTCTTTATTCCATTCTTGAATTGCAAATCATTTCAATCAAATGTTGCAGCAAGGATTAAAATTAATAGATGGCTTGCTCAATGCAAGCCAAATATTTCTGATAATGAAAAACTAAACAAAATGAAACAGACAAACAAGAAGTTTTCTTTCAATCACTTGTCTGCCTAAAACATTCCAGCTCTTAAGAATAACTGCTGGTGGTAAAATCTTGTTATCCAAGTCATTGTACCTTGTAGAGCAAAAAGGGATTTAAACATTTCTACATGTGAAAAAGGCTCAATGATAAAATTATATGGTTTAAGAAACGTAATAGAACCAGTTTGGTCTGATTTGTTTGTTTGTTAAGACACCAGGCTGAAAACCAGGAGACTGTGTGTTCTAGTTCCACTTTAGATATTAAAGCCAGCTCATCTGTTCTCAGAAGGTTATTGTTATGGGGAAAATAGGAGAAGGAAGACATATTCGATATGTTTGTTACTTTGAGTTATTTATAAAAGTAATAAAGATGAGATGATTTTTTAAAAAAAAGACATATGATTTGGATTGACCATAAAAAGTCATTTGATTCATTAATCAACAATTGGATTTAAAATGTTGGAAACCTTTTTGAATCTGGAAGTTTAACAAAATTAAAACAAGGATGGTTCCCATATATACAATATATTTTGCATCAAGTCAATAATACTATAAACATTTTCTATATGTTTCTAGGGGCCTTAAATGTTTATAAACATTGCAAATTGGTTGAGGTCTGAAGAAGAGGAAAATTAGAAACTGAATAACCATTTTTCTCATTTTATTTATTTTTCTTCTTATTTTAGTCACTGTTATCAAATTTGCTTTGTGTTTTATTTCAGCAGTGGAGACCTCAACACTAAGTAATCAGCTTAAGCCAGAAACCCTTATTGAACAACAAATATTTTGATGTAATTTGCAACATTTTAAAATCTTATATTAGTTTCTGTATGCCAAGTTAAATAATCTTATGCCTATTAACATTGACATTTTAATTCATAATTATTACTAATGTAGCATTTCTATCTTTAATGGTCTAAGTTATCTAAACATTAGTGTTAATAAACTTTAATACTGTACAAATACTACTGTATCAAAATAATATAATGTACTATGCATATTATATAGCAGTATAATACATCAAAAAGTAATATTAAAACTACCATTTTAGAAAACATATTTACTTAAACTTTTTATTTATCTTTAAAGGTTTAAGTTATATAAATTACCTACAGTTAGTACTGTATAAATACCACTGCATCCAAATAATACAATATAGTACTTATCTTTTTTTTACTAATGCAATCAAGCAATATATTAAAAAATAAAGAACTAAATGGTCCAGTGACGTAACTAAAAGTTTAGGTACATATGCAGTAGTTTGACCCCTTCTTTGTGGTAGCTCCTCAGATATTGGAACACTGTTATCATGTCACCCCCTAGTCCTTCTTTTCATTAAACTAATGAAAACAGGGTGAACTATAATCTTATAATGAACTATAATAAATTAATGACTTTTTAATAAATAACTGTTTGTATTTATTCCCTTCAACCTTGAGCATCTCCTCCTGCATTCTACATACCCAAAGTTCTGGTTGTAAAACAGACAGAGGCTTGAAGGACATTATTAATGCAAAATATAAGGGCTTTGTTGTATTTTACTGCATTGTTAGCTTAAAAGTATCTGCCTATTCTCTGGACTTTCTCCTGATAATTCTGTACAAGAAACAAACCTTTTGCTCCTTTTGCTCTTTTTTTCCTATTACAAAGTTCCAAGGATTTGCAAGATCAGCAAATATACTAGGAATGCTGCTGATTTCAGTCCAACAGTACCTAGCTGTGATGAAGGAACATATGTTCCCAGTTTCTTTGCAATATTAAAGAGGCAAAATATTTATTTCTTAATTAATCAACAGCTGCTGCCACCCACATTCATTTACCTTAATTGAATATATGAAAATTCATACCTGAGACATTTCCCTCCATTTTTATTTTTTTGGGAAGGCCAGAAAAAGCTTCTAATAAGCAAACAAACTGCTGGATAGGAGAAAATAGCACATGAATTAAGACCCAAGGAAAAAATGATTCAGTATATGTGAGTAAAAGGTACAAGAGAATTGCACAAAATGAAAATTGTAGCTGAGGTAATATAAATGCATATTTTAGTTAGTTTCAGCACAATTGTTTTAAGGGACACAAGGGATGCGGAAACCATCAATGAGAAGAGCAAGCAGGATTTCTCAAGGTAAAATCTTGAGAGAGTTTTTGTATCTTGAGAGAGATATGAAAATACAACATTTATCCTATAATTTTACTGAGTTCCAGAGTGGTTAATGTGAGATGACAGACAAGTGATGATCTAATCATGGAACAGAATCATGGAATACTGGGTGCAATGTGTATAAATAGGTAATAATGAAACTCCAATTAGGACACTGAAAGTTCTAGTCCTGATTTCAGTATGAAAGTTGGTTGAGACACTTTGGTCAATTCATTTTCTCTCAGCCCAATTCATCACACCGAATCATTACTGTACAGAAAATAGGAAGAGGAAGGAGTCTTAGGTATGCTTACTACCTTGAGTTATTTATAAAAATAATAAAAATGGGATAAAAAGAATTAAACAAAAAACTCTGAGGAAATCCATGTGTTCTAATAAAACTGCATCACAGTACAGTCCTCCTCCCTATTACAGAATAAGGAGTTCTTAAATTAGAGTAGTATTTCTTAACATCTTTAAGATGTGTGGACTTCACCTCCCAGAATTCCCCAAACAAAATGATTGATAGCTGGGTCATCATGATGATGGGGAGGACTGAGAAGGGGGAAAGAAGGAGCACAAGAGCTTTTGATTGACTCAGAGAGTCTGTCCTTCCACAGTAACTTTTCATGGTCCAGATCAGTGGTGGGCTGCTGCGTGGTCAGACTGGTTCTACCTTCAGCTGGCCCCACTTACTTGCCCTCGCCCTATCGTGTCCTATATACCCTTCTTTTCTGCCTCAGCTGAAAGCCTAATTTGCACGGCACAGCTGATTTCTGTGCCTCCACTGTTCTACTACAGGGCTGCCTGAGTAGGTAAGCTGCTTAGCTTCCAATTGCTGTGTTTTTGAAGCAGCGTGCAAGCACAAAAGGTGAAGCATGCGCTCACAGAACCAGTTGTTAAACTGGTTGCAGCCCAGCACTGGTCCAGGTAACACATTTATGGAAAAAAACATTAGAATTACATGACACTGTAAGCAGTATGGTGACATGATGTTATGAAAGTGTGCAGAATGCAAGTTCCAGGAGTCATCCCCCCGCAATGTCTGGTGTGAAGTTTGCAGATATTTTGTTTTGTTTTCTTAATATGTGAAGCATGGTTTCTTAATGATTTAAGATCAAAACTTGATGGTGTGACTTCTTGAGTGCTTGTGATCACTGGTGGAATTCAATTTTTTGTACTACCAGTTCTGTGGGCGTGGCTAGGGGGGGTCATGTGACAGGGTGGGCGGTTTCTGTAAGCAGGGCAATAAAGATTAGGCTAGAAACAACACCAGAATGTTTCTTTCCTGCCTTCCT
>JANHFJ010001823.1:161077-171294 GCA_032468195.1 Cerberus rynchops
GCGCTGCCACAGAGAAGGCCCGAACCCTCGGGGTGGTCAGGCGACATCGCCCTGACGATGGAACCCCGAGGAGGCCAGTGCAGCTCTTACACTTTTCTACACTATGTTGCATTACACTACACTACTCTATATTATTATATTGTCACCTTGTCATATTATATACTATAGATATCCTATTCAATTGGCACCCCCTGCCCCTTGATAGATCCAAATGTAGTTTTGAAGACACCTGGTTTTTTTTTTTCTTGAAGCTCTGGCATCTGGTTGCAGCTTGGAACAAGATATGGCAAGACTCCTGGATGGAATGTGACTGCATGGATGCTCTCTGGTTGCAGACCTCATAGACATAGAACACTTTAGTTTACTGAGGAGCTCCAAAACATGAAGCAATATATTGCAAGTGACCAAAACATGTGGGGAGAGTTTGAACTGTTGAATCTGAGGAAATGGACTGGGTCCTTGCTGCTGTGAGCTCTGGCACCTGTTTTGGACTCATGTCCCTCGTGGTTGGTCAAGGCTTCCAGGAATGTGGCATGTGATTAGGTCCAAGTGGTGATTGGGTTTTTATTATTGTTTTGTGAGCCCCTTGAACTTGTAACAAATAAGATGGGCAGTCACACAAGTCTTTTGAATATGTCCCACTCTCTCTATCTCTATACCTTGGGAAGAAGCTTCCAGTCAGTGAAAATAAGATTAGGCCCAATGAAAATTGATTCTTGACTAACAAGCCACAATCTGATAGGTTGAATGCCGATTAACTATGCTTAGAGAAGATTAAAAAATAGGACATCAATTATTTGGAATACATTGATTTCAATACGTTTATTCTAAATCCCAAGTAATTTCAAGTAAAATTCAATATCCTTTCAAGTAAATTTTGAATATCCTTTTCTTCTGAAATCTATTTGGGAAGACACACAAATGTATTGCAGCCACAATATACTTTTTTAACCACTGTAAATGTCAATATTATCTTTTGTCTAATCAATTTAGCTTGCTATACTTCTCACAATACTTCCAATTAGATCTACAATTTTTTTATAAAGAGTTTATAAGAATTATTGGAATAATTATTCCTAAAATATTGAAAATGTTTCATTTATTGATTTAAATATTTTAAATTTATATAAATACGTATACTTATATTATGATGTATACCTGTATATTTATATTAATATTATGTAAAGTGTGGTTTGGACATGTGCAGAGGAGGGAGAGTGGTTATATTGGTGGAAGGATGTTGTAGATGGAGCTGCCAGGCAAGAGATCAAGAGGAAGGCCAAAGAGGAGATACATGGGTATGCTAAAAAAGAAGACATGAAGTTAATTGGGGTGACAGTAGAGGATGCCGAGGATAGCGTTAGATGGAAACAGATGATTTGCTGTGGCGACCCCTAACGGGAACAGCCGAAAGATTATGTAATGTGTATTTTACATAAACTGAAAAGCAAATCTAAAGGTAAAAACAAAA
Source organism: Cerberus rynchops (assembly GCA_032468195.1). Lineage (NCBI taxonomy): Eukaryota > Metazoa > Chordata > Lepidosauria > Squamata > Homalopsidae > Cerberus > Cerberus rynchops. The sequence continues at coordinate 162,549 of JANHFJ010001823.1, forward strand.
AAAGATCAAAACAAGGAAAAAAGAAAGAATTGCAAGAAAAGAAAAAAGCAACTTCTCTTCAATAGATATTAACAAGCCTATCTCTTTCCGCTCTCTTAACTCCTCCACAAATTCTTTTAAACCTTTATTTATTTCTCATCTGTTTCAATCATTAAATCCATAAATCATTTCATTTTTTGTTCTTTTAGTAATAATCCACAAAAGGGTGACAGTCTTTTAAAAATATACTCATTGTTTTCTCCTGTTCAAAAAAGTACATTACTTATTGTTTTCCACCTGATTAAAAGACCAGTATTCTTATTTCTGCTAGTTCTGACAGATTTACAGTTCATTCCTCCATTCTGGAAATTTCATCTTTGCGCATATAATAATCTTGCTGGCATTATCAAATTGGTATAAACAGATGGCTGAAAAAGCCCATAAATTTATGGGAAATAATATTTATATTATTTAATTATAATGTTAATAATGCGTATTACTTCTGTATGGATATGTCACCTGTGTACATGAAAAACTTTAGGATCGTTTATTTGTTTATTTCACTAATCTACATACCACCTGACAGCAAATGGCTCCGAGTTGTTCATGATAAAAAGCACTAAAAACAAGATAAAAGACCACTTAGATCTCACCAACACTTCCATGTCCTGAAATAGGACAAAAATCCAGGAGAACTAGGACTACAAAACCAGCATTGGGTTAGAGGGCAGGTGGTTAGCAAGGATCCAAACTCCTAAACATCTGTCATGTTCAGTCTGCAGCTTGAAGATAATGTGCTCTTGGAATGAAATAGCTGCCCTAGAGTTAAATTCCTTGATAAAATTGCATCTACTCAGCCTTCAGAAACGTCTCTTCATCAACACCATGGAAAGACTGATCAATATGATTTCTTTTGAACAAAAGGCATATCTATCGCATGTGTTTTATTCAGATTCTTCCTCCCTTTTTTGTATATTCTAGCTATAAAATATATATTTTAATATTTCTGCTTCCTTTGCCACAGTTTGGAGGATATAAGAAATTAAATTTTATTGCTGCTTTGCTTCTCTTTTAAATATTGCAATGGATTTAATATTTAAATTAGATAATTAAATTAAATACTAATTTACATAGTGTTACATTCTACTGCAATTATAACAGGAAAGGGCAGACTTGTGCTCATACACCTAGATTTGGCTTTGTTCTCATTCCTTGCACTTATAAGTTACTGTACTCTTTGAAATCTACTTCAGAGGTTTCAGAGAATGCAGCTCATACCTAGACAATATTAGGTTAGGGATAAAGGTCATAGATAACGGTACCAGTTTTAAATACAGTATATAAAATACTGTTTTAGCTTCTCACCTGTCCAACTTTTGCATTTTCACAGACAAATGCCTCATAGAACCTGGGAAATTCTGGTACGTTGTCATTTACATCCAGCACTCTTATTGTTACTGAAACACTGCCAACCTGTGAAGGATTATCTGAAACGAGATGAGAATGAATTAATATCAGAGGTGTTCTACCTGAGCATACATTAATCCTGAATTGCATGAAAGAGCTCTGGAGAATGCACTGCCCAGATATAGTAGATAACATTCTACTGTATTAAGACTTTTGACTGATGGTATCTAAGACACCATCTTGGTGTCTTTCTCTGTCGTTGCCCCTGATCTATACAACATGTTGCTCCCAGAAGTGAAGATGGCCTCTACTCTCCTGGATTCCAGAAGAGTTTGGAGATCTGGTTCTGCCAACTGGCATGAAGAACAGCATGCAAACTTGGGATACTTTAGTGGCTTGAGAGTCCTCCCTCTGATTTCATCTTACTCTAAACTTGTTCTTAATTCCTGTTTTTAATCCTATTTCTTTGAGTTTATAGCTTTTAGTTGCAAAATGCCCAGAATCACCTACTCTGTGAGATATCTAAATTTAACAAATAATTAAAAAAAGACATATACTTTTCAACTTATAATTTTATCTATACCTACTTACTAGATATGTAGATATAGTTGTCAGTTTTTAATGTAAATTACGTATTATATTTGCTTCTTGGTTGTGAAATAGCTAAATATCCCTCTATCTGCCTGAGTTATGTTAAGCACCAAAACTTAATTTTGTTAACTATTAAACAGACTGCAATTAGGCTATTTCAAATATTTTTAGATAATTAAAAAAACCCATTTTATTCTAAAACTAATATAATTTTATATATGTTGGGAAGTTTGTGATTTGCCCTTATGATAATAGGACTGTGCAGGGTTGTGGTAGTCATACACACAATGGGAGCAAGTGGTAGTATTTATCAACAACGATTTTACATAACACAGATTAGTAGGAATGAACCATTCCTAATACTCATCAGTCTCAACTCAGAAATATGCACAAAGGAACGTGCATTTTGGAATGTATCTAAGAAAGCACATAGTATTTGGAACCGCTACATAAACAGAATAATAACTGGAGTTGGATGACTGATACATTAACAATATTAATAATAGGTCCTTGGGAAGGACTCAGTAGGTGGATAAAAAAGGCAAGTCTAAACATTTAGCTGACTGTGCAACCAATCCTAATAATAACCAAATAGAAATATTTGCAACTTTTCAAACCTATTACTTCTATGTGGGGTACTAATTTGATGTCATAATAGTTTAAACATTTTTCTTGAATTGTACAAATGAAAATAGTTTACTATATATTTTCCATAGGAAGGTGTTAATATGTAAATGGTAATTCAACATAATCCTTGCTGGCCAGAAGCTTATCATCAGCCTTGTAAACCCAAAAGATAATACTACAGATTTATAACAGCCTAAATATCTTAACAGTGGGATTTTTTTCCTACCCTATGTTCACCATGTGATGAAATAAGATCATATAATAATTTCCCTTCTCAAAATGTGATGGTATCTCATGGGATGTTTAAATAGGCAATAAATCAGAGGGAACTAAGGCATCCATATTTTAATGACATTTTCAGTGTCCACTGAGGATGGTATCAACTGTTAAATCACTAGTACCATGCTGGGGAGCAGTTGTACAACTCAAAGCATAGTGATACCATGTTTGACTGAATTCCGCTATATAGCAAAATGAGAACTAAACTCAGAGTAAGTTATTTTAAGATTTGATTTGATATTTAATTCCACTCACAAGGGAAATGTTTTCAGAAATATTGCTCTAATTCTAAAGCAGAAATAAACCAAAACTATGTTTTGGAAGGTATCTGAGATCTTAGCAAGTAGCTTTTTCGGTCCCAAGTTAGGTTTATATATTTATTTAAAAAGAATTTCATAGGACAATTAAACAAACAATTGTTTGCTCTAAAAGTTTTTCAGTCAGAGGTTGGACTTATTAGCAATTCCCTGAGTCAGTTGATCTTCTTTGATATTATTTTTTCTACTCTGATAAACTCTGTAATATTCAGAACCCCTGTTCTGCATTCTAATACTGTAATTCTTAGAGAGAGTATATATAGGTATCTCTTATATGAATTGTATTTCAGAAAAACATCAAACCTCCCTTACACCATAATTCCCTTGAATGTTAACTATTTGAGTAACCAAACTTCATAGCACTCCCAGGGGTATACAAAGTAATTCTAATTCCATTATTTGCATATACACACATGGGTTTTTATAAAAATGTGTTGGCTTCTTAACTGAAGTTGAATGATCAAAACCTGGATTTGGGGGGCTAGTTTTAAATCCTGATCAGATGGAGCCCAGGTTAACTGTAGTTTAAGGTTAGCTGAAATATACCTTTTCACTGTGGAGGCAAGAACACTCCAGATGAAAGAGGACAGGAGTTGGTAGATACAGTCTAAAGCTTGGCTTTTATCACTGGAAGTACTATGCTTCCTTCTTGGTATAATATGTGATGTCTCCTTTGTTGACCCCTCTTCTGCCTTCACTGCAACTTTCTCAATTGTATCATTGCTAGCGACTTTTCTCTAGGATAATGTGTAACAAAGCCTCACAGATTTTCTATACCTTGACATTGCCCTTGGACAATGTTTGGAATTAGGGAGGAAAACAAAATTGAAGTACTGCTACTTTAATACTGGAACAGATAAGGATGACTGTGTTACTGAATAGCTGTGAAGAAGATAAAAGGTGTATCCCAGAGATATGGCTCAAATGTGGTTCTGTTCAGACTTGTTGGTGTTACATTTCAGCAAACATAGGCACATTGGAGCATTCATTAGAAATTCAAAAGGGAAATGATGCTATTTTTCCTTGCTTCTTTTCTTTCTTCTACTATGAGCATAAACATACTTGTTTTCCTTCAAGAATGGTAAAGAATTGTATAATCTTAGAACAGGGGTGTCAAGCTGGATGCGTCATGTGCGTCCACGCCCACCCCAGCACCACGAAGGGGAAGAATGTCACAATACATCATGTGACATTGCGAGTTTGCCTTAGAACAGGGATGTCAAACTCAAGGCCCACGGCTGGATCTGGCCCATGGGATATTTAGATCTGGCCCACAGGGCCACCCTGGAAACAACAAAGGACTGGCCTGTAGTGCTTCTGCCAGCGAAAATGGGCTCCTGAGCTCTGTTTTTGGCTGCCACTTCCTGCAACCCTCTGCCAGTGAAAACGGAGCTCAGGAGGGCCATGTGCGTTTACACTGGCAGAGCGCTTGGGCCACCACAGGTGCTCCTGACATGAGTGACATTGAGCTGGCCATGCCCAACCTGGCCATGCCTACCCAGCTCCCCAAGGTCAAACACAACCCTGATGCAGCCCTCAATGAAATCGAGTTTGACACTCCTGCCTTAGAACATAGAGTTGGAAGGGACTTTGAAAGTCATCTAGTCCTGTTTGAGCAGGGGAGTCTCTACCATTTCTTGAAAGCCTCCAGTGACATACAGTAATAAAGCCTTGCTATACAGAAATACACATGGAGACACACCCAGACACAGAGTCCTTTGGAGTTGGGTGGCCCATAAATTTAAATAAATAATAATTTGATTGCCTTACTCATTTCCACACCTAGCACACTGATATTGTGCCATGAAATGTCTTCCCGATCCAGAGGTCTTGCAGTCATCAGAGCACCTGTTATAATGTCCACATAAAAGAAGCGTCCAGGATCACTGCTTCGATCAATGGAGTATCTGTAGAAGTTCACATTTTTGAAAAAAAATGTTGTAGTTAGAACCTGCCATTACAAATTGAGGTGTAATTTAGTTTCATCACTTTTTTTTTTAGCTATGTAGATTTCACAGTAATTCAGTTCAGATGCTAATTTATGTGTAGTTTACTGACTCAATCACCTAATCCCTGAAAAATCTTTTAACATTGACTGTGCAGTAGGAATAGAAGAAATAATGCTAGTTCACTTTAGATTCCACTTTTTCATCTCCTTTAGCAAAAAACAAAACAAAAAAACCATAGACATGCTTTGCTGATTGCACTAATACAAGGAAGCATGTTTAATTCTAGTTATTAAATTTTAAAAAGGGTAAAAAATTAACATCCAAATGAAATTAAGAAATATAAAGTTATTGCATGATTCTTAGACTTTCTTTGAGAAAGAACAAGAGGCATTGCTCTTTTTTTTAGAGTTTAGGACAATGGAAAACAATTAAGATGAGCAAAATTAGCAGTTGGTAACATTAGGAAGAATTAGATATCTTTCTTTGGTAATTGACCTTTGGAGACATGAAAAGCAGTTAATATTCATAGTGTGTCTAGGGCAGAAAAAAAGCATTATTTAGTACAGTATGCAAACATGCTAATGAAATAACCACACCAATCACAGTGGGACTTGCTTCTAAATATTCATGAATTTACTCAGGGCAGTAAAAGTGAAATCTTATTCATGCAATGCAATTCCACAATGTTTCTACAAATTAAGCACCGATATTTTCAGTGTGACATAGTTTCAGTTGAGAGTCTGCAAAGGGCTGCAGTTTCGAAATCATACAGTTGTGCACGAATAGCCATCAGTGCATCTGCTGATACCGACATCAAACTCTACAGTATACAAAAAGTGGTCATTTAAGTTTTCATTAAAAATGTAAAACATGAAAGTCCATTCCCTAACAAACTCCTCTGAGCATATTTCAAAATCAAGATGCATAAAATAGCTGTTGCATAATCCTGGAAAGACTGAATGCGCAGTAATTACAGAATCAAGGAATCGGAAATTGTTTTAACTTCCAGTTACAAGAAACCCCTTATTATGCCATGTCAATCCCAAGGAAAACCATCTGCCATCATATTCTAAATCCATTTTGATGTACTGTTTTAAGGCCCCATGCTAGAAACCAGGAGACTGAATGCTAGTTCTTCCTTAGGCATGAAACCCAGCTGGGTGACTTTGAGCTAGTCATGCCTAACCTACCTCATAGGGTTGTTGTTATAGGGAAAATAGGAAGAGGAAGGAGGAATATTAGGTATTAGTCATCTTAAGTTATTTGTCAAAATAATAAAGATGAGATATAAATAAAATAAATTAATATAAATTTAAAAAGCTATATTAGAGGATAGCTCGTTCCCAATGAACCCCATTCAATAAAATTGAATTTACTTCTGAATAAACATTAATAATGTTAAACATTCAGAATAAATGAACATGGCCTCTTTAGAATGAGGCAAGGTAATTAGATGAAAGTCTCTAAATGCATCATGTTCCTTTTTAATGGAAAAAGTACAGATTTTACCATTTCAATAGTAAAAGATTTTTATAACTGAAAACAGAATGCAGTAGCATTCATATTTTATTTTCAGTAAAATGCAGTTCCTTTAAGAAATAATCCATATACATTTCCAAATCTTTGATTTTAAGTGTTATTTCTTGGAATTTCAATGGATTGCAGAGTTGTAGGATGTAATATGAAACAAGTACAACTTTTTGACTACAATGTTAGTTTACTGTTTCAGATATAGGTACAATTGAGCCAAAGTTTAAAGTGAGAACACATTTCATACATTTATTCCATTGGGTGCCAATGAAACTAAACAAGATTTAACATTGGCTGGATTGTATCCAAGATCTTTACAATTCCAAATTAATTCTCTGCTTAGCTGACTGTTATCAAGAAAAGCTTGTCACTGTTGGGGACAAAGTAATTTCAGGAGAGTATTCATCCAAGAAACTTCTTTCTCATTTTGTCTTCTAAACACTTTTTTTGGAATTAGTAACATTTTGTGTATGGCAACATTTCTTCCCCAGATTCTTTAAGGAAGGTTAGCTTAGTGAAAAATGGTTGTGAATCTTGGCCCCATTGCTTTTAAATGAATGGATTATGGAATTTAACCTGAATTGACTTCCTGATTTTATATGGTATTACTTTGCAAAGTACATCATTTACTCTGAATGTGGGAAGCAATATAAAATATCGTTGCCTCTAAGGCTGCTGCTATTTATTTCAGTTTGTCTGGAGCTCAATATTTTTACCTATCAGCATTTAAAGTAGATTCAAACTGCTAAATAGATAAGAAGATAGGATATCTGCAAGCAGGCTTTGTTTAATGGTATGTGAGAATGACCGTGGGAAACAAAAGGAAGCACAGCAGATTAAGTGAGACAAGTGGCAGCTGAGTCCACAGAAGGAATGGGACAATAGGAAACATCTCAGAAAGGACTCTCCCTAGTTTCTTGGCAAGGCAAAGGGGGAGAAATGTACTTTCAGCCTTACAAGGTATTCCAGACATGAAGTATAGCTCTAACCTTGCTGTAAAGTTATGTTAACAGAATCTTTCTCTTACACTCCATCTCTGGCTCAGTACTATCCAATAAATCACAAGAAGGGAACATTGTTCATCTCACAGGTTTGATAATGGAGTGTTTAGGTATTTAGGCCAAAGTCCATCTTGTGCGAAAACTGTAGACTGTATACTTATCTTTTTGAATATTTTTAGGGAAAGCTAGGCTGTGAGTAGTGTGAGCTCAAATAGTGCAAAATTCATTTTAGTGTGATTTATAAGTTGATAACAGGTCATATTTAATAAGGACAAAATTAATTTAGTGAAAGGCTAGCACAGGCACAGTTGTAGCTAGCAAATGTGCAGTTGCAATTTGGTTTTGAGTTGCAAATTCATTATTTGTGCAAAATGGAGGAAAGCAAGATGAAAAAAAGAAGACGCTTATTTTCAAGAACCATAGCAGAATGCAGGAATCAGCTGGTACTCTTTGGATATGAATTTATCCTTTTTTTTACTGGTATATAGTATTTTGTATATATAATAAATATATAAAATGTACGTTTAAAATTTTTAATTGTCTACTTCCACTGAACTGGAACCAATTACCCCTTTTTCACAGAAATATTGCTTTGATTAGTCAGGATTCAAATAATGTGACCATTTTGTGGGATTCATTAACTACATTAATTGAGATCTAATTGTACAAAAACACATAGAGAACTGAGTTGGTAATGTAGAATCCCATCTACTGAAATCACGTAACATCTATTTTCTACTATCATTGACTTTAATATGTAGTTCATTGTTTTCACTGTCTTAAATGGTTTGGGACTGGGCTAATAAATCATCTTTTTTCATGTAAATCTACTCTATCCTTCAATATCAGTTTTTAATCTTCTCTTGAAAATGCTGTCCCTACAATTCCTACAACCATAACATACCCCTCTTTTTCGTTCTAAAAGTTATATTTTAATTAAAGGATATCAAAAATGAAAGAGGAGTGAAACATCTGAATCTTGTGAAGATTTATAGTAATATATTCTAGATCTAAAATTTATTATATTAACACACATACACAAACAGGCCTTATAAAAGGCTTTCCT
>JANHFJ010001825.1:60540-73914 GCA_032468195.1 Cerberus rynchops
ACGACTAGATGCAGACTGAGTGGCGGACGCACAGACCAAAGATGGCCGTGCTAGCTCCGCCCCTTCTTGCTACAGACGAAAACGTAATATATTTTGTGGACAGCCCTCGTAATATATAACAAATGAATATCTGTTTACAAAGAGAATTATTTTTGTAAAGTTTAACTTACATCAGAGCAAGTTCCAGCACGAGAAATTAAGCGATTGCTCACATAATCAATCATCCAATCTCCAGCTCTCAAATTACCACAGAAAGGATGGCCCAAGTCATTATTTGGTCGTATTTCTGCCATCACTGACATTATTCCTGAGGATCCACAGAAATATGGTTTTATTCATGAAAACTATGACATGCATCATCATGTTATTTATTTAAATGCCTTCAATCGGGAGTGTCCAATCTTGGCAACTTTATGAATTTTAGATTTCAACTCTCAGAATTCTCCAGCCAGCCAATTCTGGAGGTTGAAGTCCACAAGTCATAAAGTTACCAAGGTTGGACTTAAATCATCCTGACTCATATTGAGATTTCAAAAATTAAAAACAAACAGCTTTGAAACATATATTTCTGAAAACAGTAAAGATCTAAATTTAATTAAAAGAAAAATAAATAAACTTAAAAACACCTTTCTTTTTAACAGTGTATTATGCTGCCTTCAGCCAGCCTACAAACCCATATAAAGATATGAACTTTCAAGGTGTAGGTTTGAAAATGTTTTACAAAATTATCCTATATTCAGACATGACAACAAAAAAGGCCATGGTTCTTAGACATATGTCTATATTTCATCAGTTTATACTTGTGATTTATGAGAATCTATCAAGCAGAGATATAAAGCACAGTTGGAAGTTATTTTGAAAACTCACAGTTTAAATTTAGACAAATTTATAGTTAGTTTGAAAAGTTTAAATAAGCAACAATATATCATTCTCAACAGAACAACTAGGATTTACTATGGGTTAGCCCAGTAGCTTTGGTTAATGTCCTAGTATTCTTCTGTTTTTCTAACTTCTAGAGATCCTAAAAACAGAACTAAAACAGAATGGAAGTTTTGATCAAACAAGATTGCATGGATTTTATTGAATCTATTTTACTTATAGCACAATATGTCACATGAGGTCCCCCAAGATACTTTTTTTGGCCCCTGAATCTATGACCTAGATTTTTGACAGTTTCTGCTATTTTGAAATGGAAACATTCAAGAACTATAACACTTTAAAATAGCCTTGATGCAGTTTTAAAAACAATGTTTTTAAATATGTAGGCTTAATGCAGCTTTAAAAACAAAACTCCAAATTCACTTTCACAAACACCAAATCAGAGAAGACCTTGGCCCTGTTCATCGAAAAAAGGGTGGGCTTTGGCTAAGAATAAAAGCATACAGAAACCCAAGTCTGAAATGGAATAAATATATATTAATTATTAATTAGTTTGAGACAAAAACATGTAGATTTTTACCTTGAAGGCCTGCATATTTAAGAGGTGTCCAGTTTGGTATGTCATAACATCCTCCACCATCTTCTTGTTCTTCTGCATCACAACGATACAGTAGTTGATTTAGGTCTGCCAATGTTAATTTTGATGCAATACTGAAAAAAACCCCAGAAATTAGCTGTTACAAGCATACAAAGGTGGTGTGTGTAACGTAACCATAATGGAGCCCAGTCATAAGTTGTTGTGGTCATAAATCAAGTTATCACATCACTGGACCTGAATTTTCAACATTTTTTGCAGTGATCATTAAGTGAATACTCTGGTTGTTAAGCAAATCAAATTTCCCCAATGGGCAGTTTTTGCCAGAAATTGGAAGTAAACACCAAAACTGGTAAAAACTTTCAAATTGAGGTCCTGGCTGTAAAGATGAAGGATTTATAATGACTCGCTATGGCCAACTCACCACAGGACAACTCTACCTGGGACAAGAGTTACACTAGTATCGACAAAGTAGTGGAATAGAATGCTTAAAGATAGGATGCCAAAGGAAAGACAAAATGAAATGTGAATGACAAAAAATATTATTTTTAAAATGTATTTTAAATAATTACATTGAATTGCTGAATTGTCCTGCAGTGAGTTGTCCTGTGGCGAGTTGGCTGCGGTGAGTTGCCCACACTGAATTGGCCTTGGCGAGTTGGCCATGTGAGCTGTCCCATTCCGAAAGGTGAACTGAGTGGCATGCACTCAAAATACAATCATATGATTCTGTGTATGTATCTGTGTGTCTGTCCTAATTTCAAAAATGGGTGATAAGCAACTTTGGGAGGGTCTGTCATAACTTTGAAGGGTTATTAAGCAATTGGTCTTAAGGCAAGGACTATCTATATGTTACTACATAATATCTAGGCCAAGGGCCATAGTTCAAAATAAGCCCTAGATGTGGTAAGAGGATTCATTCAAGAAATATACTGCTGAGATCTCCAAGAATTCTCTCACCAAATTTTATTCAGCTCTTATTAAGGGCTGATTGCAGATTGTCTGTTCAAGATGCACGAAAGCGAATCTTATTTTGTCATTCAAAAATACACATTTTGATCTCTTATCCAGCTAAATCACGGATACATATTATATTTCAATCATTCTACAAGAAAGAAAATAATGTGGCAATCATATATAATTATATTAAAAATATTGCTTCTTGCACTACAACTCCAAAAATATAATCGCTAGTTGTTGTTTGCTCAGGGAGAAAATGCAAAAAGGAGCTTTCCTCTTGGACTGAATTTGGATAGACAGATTTCCCAAGGCCTGCTGTGGGTAGAAGGGAAGATTAAATTTCCACTCCCTCCCTGCTGTGATTGTATGTTGGATGAATACATCCTACCAGTGACATTTAATGAAAAATACCCACATCTCTTACTCACAACTGTGATGACACATTCACCATAATATGTAGTTCAGTCTTAGAGACAATAACACTCTTTGAACAAGATTGGCAAGAAGGCATTGCTAAGAACACGAATGCCAAAGTCTGAATCATCTGATGAGATTTCCTTTCAAGAAAGTGTGCACAGAATGTCTTGGTAACTTTTACCTCCTTCTCTAAAGCATTAATGGCCAAAAGTAACATCATATTTATTGCCAAATGTGCTATTGTCTTACTAGTTTTCCTCATGACTGTTTTGAACACAGGACAGATCTGCACAGCAAGCAAAGGAAACATTTGTGTAATTTTACCTTTTCTTGTTAAGTTTCAACATAGAAACAAACTTACAGCGAAAAGGGGGTTTTCAGTATAGCTTCTGAACCATCATCAGGCAGACTTCCAGATTTAAAATGAGGACTGAACTGGATTAGATGATTACGAAGTACTCCTACAGCATCTTGTGCCTTTGGATCAAGGCTAACTCTACAATATTGCCACCAAACAAGAGACATTATAAGTCTTCCATTCCTATAAGCGCCATAAAATTCATCAAATGTTTTCTACAAAGGGTAGAAATAATTGCTATTTACCTAAATATGATCACGCTCCCTGGTGTAAGCTTTTCAAATTCAATTTCCTGAACAAATTCATTAGGACCTTTTGTGGCAATTGAAGCTTGTTTTATTATTTTACTTTCCTTGAGCTAACAAGAGAAGAAAAACAGCTGAATGCAGGTAACTGTTAAAATTTGAGAGAGCAAGAGAGAGAGCAAGAGAGTGAGTGAGTGAGTGAGAGAGCAAGAGAGTGAGTGAGTGAGTGAGTGAGAGAGAGAGAGAGAGAGAGAGAGAGAGAGAGAGAGAGAGAGAGAGAGAGATAGAGAGAGAGAGAGAGAGAGAGAGAGAGAGAGAGAGAGAGAGAGAGAGAGAGAGAGAGAGAGAGAGATAACCTGTATATGTTCTCGGAGTTCAACTGTATATTCAGGCAACCCATTGATTGTATGATCATCCTTTTTATAAGGCTCTGCACTTCTCTCAACGGTCCTAGCTTCAAGAACTACTTCTTCAATTTTGCCTATAGGAAGAGTAAGAAAAAAGCAGCTCTTATGCCACAGTGGGTAAAAATGGCATAATTACAATTAATAGAGGACAGTGAGTAATTGCCAGCCATACAATACACGAGTTCTTTACTATTCATTAGCCACAATGCAAGATTGTCTGATGTTAGTTTTAAGAAGTTACTTAGTACCAATGAGGAGCAATTATAGACTCTACCCAAGATTTGAGAGATATGGTTATTTATTTATATATTTATTTGAATTTATAAATTTATTATGAACTCCAAGTCATAAAACAGCTAAGGATTGAAGATCGTATGAATCCTATTGTCTGTTATTTGGCATACATTTATATCTAGCAATAGCAATAGAACTTAGACTTATATACCGCTTCACAGTGCTTTACAGCCCTCTCTCAGCAGTTTACTAAGTCAACATATTGCCCACAACAATCTGGGTCCTCATTTTACCAACCTCAGAAGGATGGAAGGCTAAGTCAATCTTGAGCCGGTCAGGATTGAACTCCAGGCTGTTGGCAGAGTTAGCCTGCAATATTGCATTCTAACCCCTGTGCCACCACATCTCTAACTGCAAAACAACATGTATTTTTCTAATATCACTTACTGTTGTTTTTATCCTACTTTACATTCATTCTATGTTCAAAATATGGGCAGCTAGTCCTTGATTTACAACAGTTCATTCAGTGACCAGTCAAAGTTGCAACGGCACTGAAAGAAGTGACTTATGATCATTTTTCACACTTATGACCTTTGCAACATCCCCTTGGTCATGTGATTCACATTCGGATGTTTGATAACTTGTTTGTATTTAATACTGATGCCATATCCTGGTGTCATGTGGTCACCTTTTCAAACCTTCCGGCAAGCAAAGTCAATGGGGAAGCCAGATTCACTTAATAACCATGCTGCTAACTTCACAACTGCAATGACTTGCTTAACAAATATGGCAAGAAAAGTCATAAAATGGGGCAAAACTCATTTTATGTGAGAAACTCACATGTCACTTAGAAATGTAATTTCTGTCTCAATTGTGGTTGTAAGTCAAGGACTACCTATATTCATTTCAAATATGCCGGAATAGTATCAACTTACAATTAACAAGCAGCAGTAGAAGTATTTAAATTCATTAACCATTTTAAATCAGAGTATAATCATCAATAAAATTATTAGAGTATAAATAAGGAATGGCTTTATTTTAAGCTATCCAAAAGGTCCACCTTCCCTTAAACTTTCAGAGATATTCATATATTACATTATATCATGCTATCATATATACTGCGGTTTACATTATTTCTGTATCATCTGATTACATGATGCAACGTGTCATGTAATGGGCGATGTAACTATTTTGGCTTATATACACTTGCTTAATACTGTACTGTTAAAATTTTAAATTTTAGATACTAAAATATTTCTCCAAAGGATGCTCATCCGAATATGACTGATTCATGATAAATCCAAGTGTCAAAGATATATCTTAGTAAGTTGCCTCCATGTACTAAAATATCTGTACTGAATACAGAAAGTTCTCCATTTATAACCATTTGTTTAGCTCCTGTTCTAAGTTACAATGGAACTAAAAACTAAAAAAAGTGACTTACAACTAGTCATTGTGTTTACAATTATAGCAGTATCCCCACAGTCAAGTGATCAAAATTTGGGCACTTGGTAACCAACGTGTATTTACAGCAGTTGCAGGATCCCAGGGATAATGTGACTGCCATCTTCCCAACCATCTTCTGACCAGCTAAATCAATGGAGAAAGCCATATTCGCTTAACAACTGCATGATTCAATTAATGACTGTGTGATTTGCTTAACTACCATGGCCAAAAAGGAAAAATTGACTACAATTCACTTAATAAGTGAATAAATTGTGCCTTATTTAGTGATGGAAATTTGGGGCCCAACTATGGTCATAGGTCAAGGAATAACTCTACTAAATCAGCACATGTGTCCACATATTCCTGAGGGATGGCTCATTTATTCCAAGGACTCCAGGAAGAAGGCTCATACCACATAATAAGGCCAACCATTAATACTGCCCAACAATATTGTGCCAGCTGCTAGCTTCCTGGAAAGATAGAAGACAGAAACACCTGCTTGGAGAGTGATAAGGTTACCTGGAATACACATTTGGGGAACTTCTTGACTATAGCAGGAAGTCTTAGGGTTTCTGAAAGCTGTTCGAGAAACAGCCACAACAGACTGGTGCGTGTTAGGGCAATGTCTGGTCACAGCCACAATATCTTCATCAACTTGGTCTACAAACACCTAAAAATGTATTTTGAGGAAAAAAAAAGATGATGGGTATATTTTAAATTAATACTACTCATATTGCAATTCTCATTTAGGGCATCTTAAGGCAGATGTTACAATCTATGAACAAGAGGACATTTGTGATTTTAATGTGAAAGCGAAAAAGGTAGTGAGGTACACACTCAGAAGAAATATTCATATAATTAATCAGTGACATCATTTTGGATGTTAGCTTTAAAAGAACATTTACAATCTCACTCCTTTAACCAAGATGATAAGAATTCCCTTTCATATATAAGTTATAACTTACAGACTTTCAGATAAATAAAATAATCATAAATCACTCAACATTAATAATCTATTCCTTGATTTTCTTTGCTCATAGCCAGAAAAAAATTGGCAAAGCAAAAAAAAACAACAAACCCAAATAAATCAGGATTCTGGTTTCCAGTCATGATTGTAATAAGCCAGTAATCATAAGCAAGTAATTGTGGATTTAAATTATTTTGCTGCTGCTAATTAATGTATATTCTTAACCTAAATCTGCCCATCTCATTAAGCTGACAACTATTTTATGATTTAGTCCACTATATGCAAACAAGGCATCATGCCATGGTGCCTGGCCTTTTTCCAGTATACCATCTCTCCTAACCACAATACAAGCTGACTCAGTTCTTGCCTGATTAAAACCTTTAGCTCCCAGTTCTTGGTGTAATCTGTTGATAGCTAGCCTTCCTGCTATAATTCCAGTCTTGAAATTAACTTCGCCAGGGTTTAATTTTGTTGCTGATGGATTCCACTTTGCATAAAATCTTTCTTCAGAGACCACAGATATCTGCCAATAAATGGAAAAATAGTAATTCATCATTGTTTCCATGCTCAAACAACTTATACAGACCATATTATACACGTTTCAATATTTAAAACTTTTCTATATTGCTTCTTATAATTTAAAAGGCAATTACAATTTTTTAAAAAAAAGTTCAGTTAAAAGCCAGGAGTTTTAACATATGTGAAAAATGTTTCTAAGCACCTGGATCAATAAAAATTGTTTTTGCTTGATATTGACAACTTGAATGCCAATTATTTCATTCTGAAGAATGGCCATTTGCCCATGACTTTGGACTGATCAAATTATGAAATCCTGACACATAAAAATAAACTTGGTGGAGTCCTTGGTGGTCTCTGAGCTTGGTTGTTTTCTTGGAGAATGTAGTCCAATGTCTAATGTTGTTTTCATTACAGCCATGGTGGCGCAGTGGTTAGAATGCAGTATTGCAAGCTAATTTTACCACTGCCAACAGTTTGATCCTCACCCAAGATTGACTCAGCCTTCTATCCTTCCAAGGTCGGTGAAATAAGGACCCAGATTGTCAGGGGAAATATTCTGATTCTGTAAACCACTTACAGAGGGCTGTAAAACACTTTGAAGCAGTATACAAGTCTATGTGCTATTGCTATTACCAAACCAAGTAACATTATCAAATGTTTTATTTTTCATGTACCTATAACCTAGGCACAGGACCAACATTCTGACTTGTCTATGAATAGGTCATAAGTGAAACTTGTAGGATTGGTGAAACAATCTGAGTAAGCAAGACCAATCAAAATCATGATCCCTACTTGCTGTATTAAACCTTAAGAAATGTCAGAAGTAATTCTATGCATATCACACTACAATAATATAAACAGGATATTATTGGAACCTGCATCAACACCACTTGATTATCCAAACATGTACAAGGAGTGCACTGTTTAAAAACACACCTGATGTGGCACTAGTTCATCATACCCTCTAGTGCTTCCTGTAGCACAGCAGGCCATGGAAACGATTGTTGAGCTGGGAAGGGCATCATAAGCAGATCGATGCTAGCAATAAAAAATAAGGATACAATGGTCAAAGCAGTTCTGAATTCCAGCAAATCCCTCTTTCTGCTCTAGGCCCTGTCCTCCATCCTGGGACATTTCCTTAAGATCTTCATGATACTTGGGAGTAGAAGGAATCCCATAACAATAAAGTCAACTCATGCTGATTATGAATAACAGGATTTAATCCAACACATTTAAGAATGTGGGTTGGGAATGGCTGCCATGTGGAACATAAAAAAAAGCTTATTTATGTGCAATTTTACCAATGCTGATTTATATATTTGGTACACAGGGTAAGTACCCAGTGGAATGCAGGAGTAAGGTAATAGTCTCTGGTTTTCATATATGTCATTCACATGAGACTTAAGACACACTATTTTCTGCTTCAGTTCACATGATATATCTTATTTATATGCAAAATAAGGAAGATAAACTCGTAAGTTCTAGTTCGTAGAAAATTGGGTATGTTGGAAATCTAGAATCAACAAGGCAATTTATTCCGGGCTCCAGATCAATTAAGAAATACAGAGCTAGACCATTTTCATAGAGGACTCCGTTTGGGGGGGAAAAATCAACAAAACAGCTGTCTGCATTGTTTATTTGCCATAAGCAAGAATTCCTTCCAATAGAAAAAGCTCATAGGCTATAAAAAAAATAACGAGGAATTAGAGAGAAGGCTAAAGTAAAACGTCTTACCTAGATTTCTATATAAAGTTCATTGGTTGGTCTTGTAATTAGAGCAAACTATTTGGACATGTGTTAACCCCAGTACCATATAGCTTATTAAGCAGCAAGAATCAAGAGCCCCGGGAAAAGAACGCAACATACTACTAGAGAGAGGGTTGTCATGGGCAATGCTGGTGAGTGGGTGCAGGCTGTTGGATACCTGCTACAAAACATGATCGTCTGGGCATTCAGGGTAGACATGCATTACAGTGTGTGGACAAGTGCTATGGACATAAGTTCCTTGGAATCTTGTTCTCCATTGTGGGGGGTCCTTGGGGAAAAAAGTGGTGCAAATGAAAGTCCCACATTGACTTTGTTTATGGGAAGCTGGAAGGAAAGTCACAAATGGAGAACATGCGATTGCATCTAAGTCTTCCATTACACTGCACAGCATTTAACCTTTTAAGTGTGAGCTGGTTGTCCAGAACCCAAGCTGTAACCACATGATCATCGGGCTGCTGTGAAGGCCAGAACTTTTGAGGACCGGTCATGGTTACTGCTCGTTTACTGCTGTTCTGACTTTGAAAGACTGCTGAACAAGTCTTGATAATCTGAGGGCTACCTATATTTGTGTTCTTCAAGTTTAATTTGCATTCTAGTTAAATCATAATTTTAGTATAAAATTAAAAGTCCATATTACATATTTATTACAAGGGATTATACATGGATTATACTACTCAATGCATAATATTTATGAGATCTTTCAAGTTACACCTTGAACAACCAGAGAGCTTTACAGTGGCAATGCTTACTTGAATTGGACATTCATTATCATGTGTTATGTCCATAAAGAGTGCATGTGCAATAGCCGGCGTTAAAGGCCTCAAACGTGGCTGGACGAAAGATCCAACAGGTTCTCCACCAAAGCGGTACACTAACCTGCCCTCCTCATGGCTATTGTAGGCACTCATTGCTTCTACGGAACAACAAAACCAACCGCTTTAAATGGGCATTGATTGTTAGATTCATTCATCAGAACATGAAATTTTTGGAACTTATTAAGTCATGTTAATAGTCACTCAGGCCACGAACCCCAATTTGTAAACAAAGCCAAAAGAAACATGTATTCCACAGGTCATATGGAAGCTCTGCTTTCCTTGAGTCCCAAAACATGCACAATCCAACACCTATTCAAGTCAGTGTATATGCTATGTTTATGATTTTCCTAACTAAAGGATTTAAAGGACAATAAAAATATTTTTGATGGAATTCCCACTGTGGGCATAACTGGTAGTGATGCAGGAGTACTCTGAAGTTAAAATCCATGGGTATTGGAATGATAAAAGAAACATTTGAGTAAGACTAAGTCCAACATGATTGTATTTATCAAACACAACTATCATGTAGTTTAATATATCTTAAAAGCAACATAGACAGTCTCTTGGTCATCTTAATAAAATGACTGATAATGTGCCACATTCCTCCCATTTTCTATCCTATCAAGCATTTAGCAATGTCAACACAAATTAGATACCCCTTCAGTTATTTTTAAAAATAATTAAGGCAGGATAAAAATCAGATAGATGAATGAATGAATGAATGAATTGAATGAATTGAATTGAATACGTATATACATACTTAAGCAGGATTTGCCTTTTTCAAGCCTTTGTTAATTGTGAATGTGGCACAGTTCCAATATATCCTAACTACTGTAACATGTTTTACAAACCATATTAAAGTAATGCTTTATAATCTGTGAATATAGACAAGTATCTGATCTGACCAAGTACCTTATTCCTTATCTTTTAGCTCTGATTAGGGAGATAAAGCACATAACATCTACACCAACCAAGATATACAATATATGTTGTTCATATGAGAGGTAATGCAACATTTATGCAAAGTTATCTCCCTATTCATTATTTTGTTGATACTATGAAAAGTGGTCAACACTATTTCCATCTTCTTCTAATTTTCATCTATAATTATGAAGAAACAATACTATCACATGTTTATAAAAGAGGAATGAAAACAAAAATTTACATGATCATGTCCTTCACTCACAGCAAATCATGCATAGTAAAAGATTAAATAAAACAGCAATTCAAAGCAAGCCTACCTCTTATTAAAGAACTAATGCCCAATTTATTCACAAAGATATTGTCCAGCTCTTCATTTCCAGTGAACAGTTCAGCCACTATATACAAGCTGGGTCGTAATTTTCTAGCTGTATCCATCATATACTGCAAGAAGCATAGCCAAGGAAGCCACAGATAGGAAAATGCAGAACAGCAGGGAAAAAAAGAATGCAAAGCTAGGCATGGATTTGGAGATCAGGGAAAAATGCCATGCGGCAGAAACCACATTAGGAAGCCAAAGTTTTAAAGAACCAAAAAGGTTCAGTTATGAAGATTGAAGAAAGTGAGCCCAAGACAAGGAACGAATAATGAGATGGAAGAAAAAAACCAAAAGGAGAGAGAGAAAGGTGTTTGAATTTGGCCAAGGGTACAAGAACAAATACAAATGAAAAGACAAAATTAGTTCCACGTAGAGATTTTGACTTTATTATAAACACAGCAATCCTGCAACAAACCTTTCAAGCATTTTTTTAATGGTACCTCTAATCAGACTGGTAATTCCTAGGCAGTTGACAAAGACATTGTCAATGACCTCGCTGCCAGTGAAGAGTTCAGCTATCACATAAAGATTAGGTCTGACTGACCTGGCTGCTGCCAGCATTTCCTATAGATTGTAACACATTTAAAAAAAAAAAAAAAAAGCGGTGCTTTTCTGACAAATATAGGTCATCTGTTCCATTATTCTCTAATTACTATAATTTCCATAATGCTAATATATAAACATCGTAAAAACATAAATTAAAATTGGAAGGATATTAGAAACATCATTCTGTACATATTTTTTTATTCAAACAGTACAGTACAGGTAGTCCTCATTTAACAATACTGATCCAGTGATTTAAAACTTGTGACAGCATTGTAAAATGCTACTGATGACCAATCTTCAAAGTTTCCACTATTCCAATGTCCCTCAGTCACGTGATTTACAATTTGCGATGTTCCCTGCCAGCTTCTCTCAATGGAAAAGTTGAAAGAAGTAATCACGAGGTCCTTGCTTAATGACTTGCAATGATTCATGTATCAATGGTAACTGGGGACTTCCAGATCTGCCATTGCTAAGTGATGCAGTCATGCAAGATTGCTTTTTTCATTGCTTAGCTACAAAAACTCCAGTACCAATTAACGTCATTAAGTGAGGACTACCGTATCTGTATGATATAATATAGTATTCTAGCTATTTTCAAAGTTAACCAGGCCTTTTAGAATCATAATTTGCATGCCAAGGTCAAATTCTGCTTAACCTTAATCCTAATTAGTATTGAAATGAACATTTTCATTAAATAACTTGCATTTGCATACCACTTCATAATAAAAATCTCAGCAGCACCATCCCTATTTATTCCAACAATAAATAACTCAATAAACTGAGAGTGATAACCCAACATCATCTATTGAGCATCATCCTCTAAGCCATGGGTGTCAAACTCACCACGTCACATTGCCGTCATGTGACATATTGCGATTTTTCCCTTTGTGGAGCTGGGGTGGGTGTGGCCTGCACATGATGCATCCGGCCCACGGGCTGCCAGTTTGACACCCCTGCTCTAAGCCATGGTGGCACTGCAGTTAGAATGCACCATTGCAAGCTAACTCTGCCCACTGCCAGGAGTTTGATCCTCATTGGCTCAAGGTTACTCAGCCTTCCATCATTCTGAGGTCAGTAAAATGAGGACTCAGATTGTTGGGGGCAGTATGCTGACTCTGTAAACCACTTGTCTTAGAGAGTCTGTAAAGCACTGTAAAGCGGTATCTAAGTGCTATTGCTAGTCAGTGAAAACAGTACCTAGGTCTCCCTGTTCTAATACTGAAAGCAGAGTTCTTCAAATGTTTGAATTTCAGTGTATTGCTACACCAGCTTTAGCTGAAGACTAATGAAATTGAGGACATTAGGCTATCTTCCCGTTCTCACTTTGCTTCATGAGAAAAAAAATGTTAAATCATGGTTAAAAGCAAATCATGTGATGAAGATTTAATGAGTAAAAAGAAGCAGTTCCATCTATGGCACAGTTAGTTTGCACAAGAGAAAGTGAATCTGCTGAGGTCAGATTAGATGTATTTATCTTTCAGCAGCATTTTATCAGGGATTAATTTTAAGATAAGCTTCAATCCAACATTTTAAGTATATCCAAACAAGTTATTTTCTCCTGTCCTAATATTACACTAGATTCAGATTCTTTTACCCAAAAATGAGAGGATGTTTAGAATGATACCAACATAACTGAAGCAGGGTCACTATGATGACTCAGATTAAACTATTATCTGCAATAGAAATCTAGTAACCATAGCTCACCTTGCATGATTACTGTAAAAATGACTAACAAAGATGTCAAAATTATCAGCTCTATCCAATATGAATATATTTTTCTAATATCATAAATAACTATGTACAAATGTATTTTTCTCTACCTCAGCCACATGAAGAGGAGTAGAGTGGCAATTGTCAAGACGTACTCCATGGAAATATTTGGCAGTAATTTCAGTATATTTTTTCATGTGAGCCCATAG
>JANHFJ010001825.1:130595-141249 GCA_032468195.1 Cerberus rynchops
GAGAGAGACTTTAGTACTGTAAGTTTATGTACTGTATATAATAAATATTATTTTTATTACATAATATTTTTACTGAGTTTATTGACTACTAATAGCCAATTAAGAGAGAAAGAGACAAGCAGAATCAATCATTTTGCAAATTTTTGGCACATTTGCCAAAAAAGGTTTGCCATCACTGTCCAATCTTTTTCCTAGGAACAGATGGGAAATCTGGCCCATCAAAACAGACAGCCAAGCTGAGATTGCTCCCACAACATATAGAGAATCTAGATTTCCTAGGTATTGTTCACATTTTTGTGTGTGCAGTTCCAGAAATTGCACAGAATTAGAACATCTGTTCAAACCACATTATTAGAGAAGTGTGCACAAAAACAGAGAAACCTGTGAAAAAGAGTGGTTGAAAGATATATACACAAAAAACATACAAAAAGCCCTGAAATAATCCTGAATTTGTTTAACAGCAGACGAAAAGATGAAATATTCAGCACAAGCAATACTGAGAGAGGTTTAATCTGAGTTTGGACACAGTTGTTTTGATCTGAATCTGCTTGAAGACAAGTATGCATTACAGGTTTGTCCAAGAATGTTTTGTTTCTGAGCTTGGCTGATATTTCCTACAATTGGGGTCTCAAGGCATGTTGAATTTTAACCTGGACTATATAGCAATCATGACTAACACCCACTGCCTGATCTCTGCTCCCCCCCAAAAAGGTAAGCACAGTCAAACTACTACCAAGAATCCTGTGCTTACCAAAAAAGGTAAGCACAGTCAAACTACTACCAAGAATCCTCAGGTTTGTAGGTCAGACAGGGAAATCAAATATCCCAATAGAAGACAATATCAAATTATTTCCATAATATTGCCAGGAGAACTTTTGAATCCAGCTGTGAAATCACTTAGAAACTAAGCTCAGGAGAGTCACTTCTAATCTTTCTTTTAAAGGCAAATTGATGGCAATTCAGTTTCAGTTAAATTTTACACTGTGTGAAGAAGTATTTTTTAAAAAAATCTCTCGAATCTCTCAGCAATCACCAAATCTGCTGCTACATTGCCCTGCAGGGAAATTCCAAGAATACTCCAGATAATAATGCAATAAAGTATCTTCTTCTATGATTTCCAGGAGGATAGATCTACTTTCCCTGGCTGCTCCATCATTTATCCCCCTATTTAAAGGAGCTAAATCAGGTTTTACTTATGGAAAACCCTGTTGCAGCTAAATCTCTTTTAGCTTTAATTTCTTAACTGTTATTTTTTATTTTTTACTTTTCACTTATAAATCTTACTTTCACTTTTAATCTCATTCTTAACTGTGCTTTATTATTTTACAATATTCTTTGTAAACCACTCAGAATCACTTAGGTGAGGTGGGTGGTGTATAAATATCGTGAAGGACATTGTCTCCTTCTAGAAATGTGCTCTCTTGCGCTCCACTATGTTCATCTCAGATGTTTAAATCTCCAAGATTTCCCCCCACCCACCCAAAGGAAACCAAACTTGGACAGCCGTTAACTTTGTACTCTCTCACCACTCAAGAATGCGAGGCATGGATAAGAATATACCAGCTGTTCCTTTAATAAGTGGACATTGCTCTCTCCTATACAGTATCTGTCTGCAACTATTGAGCTGGCATTTTAACATGTGACATCAAGCTATAAATTGTAGACTACTGTCAAGCTCTGTGAGTCAGGCAAACCGAGAAGGAATGCCACATTGGACCAATGTGTAGGGAGTTCTGCTGCTCTACCTGCCAGGAATAACTCACACTGAGATAATGAGAGTTAGGAATTGGTCCTGAATATTTGCTTCCAAACTTCTCTGACAGCTTCCAGGTAAAAGAATTATAATCAACAGTGCAGCACCTTCAGGGCCAGTCCAGGTTGAGGTATACCCTGGCCCAAATGCTATGCTAACTGGATCATAGTACAGTATTGTGAAAGCTTATGATCTATCTGCTGCCTATGTTGCAATAACACTTCCACTACTTGTTCTGCAGGAAACAGAGTGCCTTAAGGTTTCTATAGACACTGGACTAAGCTCACGAGACAGGAATCTGCTGAGAGAGAGAGGGGGGGGGCATTTAAGATTAATATCTATATTTGAGAGACTTGTAAACTAGAACCAAGAATCAGTTGGATTTCTGGAAAGCTTTTTAAAGATCCGGAAAGATTTCGGATTTCCAGAAAGATTTTTAAACCTCAGGGCTCACTAATCAGGCTGTGATTGTTATAAAACATGGAAGATTTGGCCTTCATATTTTCTCAATATATTTTTGTGAAGTGTGTGTGTATGTGTGTTTGTTTGTTTGTGTGTATGAATTTTGTCTGCAAAGAGATGGCTGCAACCTCCAAACACTGAAATGCAGTGAAATGCATATGCAACTGTTCGTGCCCTGCTACCTATGGTCGCGAATGGTCGCATACACATTTCACTGCATTCTTGTACCATGTATGACTGTGTGTGTGGCAAATAAAATTTGATTTGAATTTGAATCAGGTGAGAACTTGTATTAGTTCATCAACATGACTTCTTCCTCTGTAAAATTCTTCTCGAAAATTCAAGAATAAATAGGGCATATGTGGTTTATTGCTAGCAAATGTAATTTTTTGCTGCCTGATGAAAGAAACTTCAGCTGTTGCTTTCAACTTGTACTTCTCTTTCTATTACAACCACATCATAAGTCTGAGATCTGTATCAGCAGTTGGGATCTCTAGACATCTGCCAAAGAAGACATTGTCCCCTAGATATTCTAGCGATGCTCTTATTTCTCAACATCAGTTCCTGTCCAATACTTAAAAAATAATGAATAAAGAGAAGACACAGAATCCTTTCCTTTGTCCACTAAATAGGATTAAAAGACCAATTTAGAGCCTCTCAGATGAAGAGCAAACATTTCATCTTAGACCAAATATAGGCTTGCATTAACAAAGAGCTTGATTGTATGTAGATTGTGCTATCTGTTTTGCACTAATAGAAGAAAGCTATTAGTTGTGTTTGCATGGACGCAGAATAAAAATATGAACTCTGAAGCCACTTGATTTTAAGGCTACTACGATTTGTAAAACATTTTGAATGCAAAAGATTAATAGTGAGATGATTTCATGCAAAAGATTAGAAAATGTAACAGCTTTTATTAAAGGTAGATACATAGTCTGAGATTAATGTACAGACAGAAATGGATTTCTGTTATTTTTGACTATTAAAACATGCATTCTCTGTTAAAACAGGGTAAAATTATATATTAAAAGTTTGCATTATCCTATCAAGTGAAATGGGCACTATCCAATAATGATCAAGGCAAGACATATGAGTAAATCCCAAAAATGGAAAGAAAGGTTATTATTTAATCACAAAAATACAATTTGAATTGATTTGCTATATATTGCATAGGTGCAATGAGAATTCTTAATACTATTTTCAAAACATGCTTACATTTGAAAGTTAAATATCTGATTTGCATTATTATTCTGATCTGATTTTAGTAATATTAAATGAACTATCTGTTCACTTAGATCCTTCAACGTGCTATGATTGCACATTATTAAAAACTAAATGAAGCACTCAAACAAGCGTCCTCAATCTGCAGCCCTCCAGATGTATTGGACTTCATTTTCTATGATGCATAATCAACCTAGTATGTTCAACTCAACTCAACCATTGAAAATGTCAGCAAGGGATTGTGGAAACTGGGAATTCAATACATCAGGAGAATGTGAGGAAGGGTGGATTAGAATTTAGAAGAGTAGGAGGAAATTGGTTAAAGGTTGCAGATGAATCAGAATTAAAATGAAAAAACAAGAAAAGGAAGAGAGTTTTGTGAGTAATGAATCTGCTACACGAGAGCACAACAATGCTGTGACTTGCCCATTTTTTTACCTGTTAAGGAAGGTTCTTCTGTTCCATCACTTGCTAAGTGGCCATCAAGTTGACCATTAAAGGTAGAACAGCTCAAGCTTTCTTCTTGTTCTTTCAGTGACATGGAATTTTTGTAAAGTGGCTTGTTTATGTTGTCTCCAAAAGTTTTAGTCTGTGAAACTGCACATGTCTGATTGGATGGCTGATAGACCTGGCTATAAGGACCCACAGGATGATAAAGAGGTGTCTCAATTTTTTCCCCTTCATCTTCACTATCATCGCTGATGACAACAAGTTCCGCATGGATAATCCCATCATATCCACACATTTTTTTATTTAGTTCTTCATCATCCACATGTTGGTATCCCATGAAAATCATTGTAACCGGTTCTTCTATATCATCCACATAACATGGCATAGCTTGGACCACGCTATAATTATCTTCACTCTCTAGTGTTCCCGGAGAAGAATTTCTCATCTTCTTATCTTGGTACTCCATCTTTTGATATGGCTGAGCAGTTTCTTGTGTAGCTTCCCTTTGGGCAGAAGATACTAGCTTATTTTGAGGATTAACCTGTAAGGGCCTTCCTAATTGTTGACTAACTGGACAATGAGAGTTCTGCTCATTGAAGCTCTTTGAAGTATCTAGACTGTCTTTTTTAATATCATGCCATTTATCCTTATCAACAAGATCATTAGAAAAATTGTCAAGGTGGCTGGTCTTATCCTGGACATTATCTTTTCGGCCATTTGCTTCTTGGATGAATGTATCCTTTTGAGGAGTTCTGGGTCTGCAAAACTGGTTGGCATATACTGGCTCATGATATTCAGTGGGAGACTTGGATTGTTTCTCAGTGGCTTGTCGTAACATATCCTCCACTTCAATTGGAGCAAGATCATCCACATCATCATTCTTTATGCTACCATTGGCACACACTGCATATACAGACTTTCTGCCATCGTCATACACTTTGACTCCTGCTCCTTTAAATTCTTCTGAAGGAAGGGGGATTGTTGACAAAACTGTACTCTCCCCAGTCTTCGTGTCTTTTTTCACTTTAATTTCCATAGCAAACAATGCTGTAGGGAAAGAAGCAAGCGACCTTTTAAAAGCTAATGATATTGTCAGGTCCAAGTCCAAGACAACACAGTGAAATCCAATTTGTTTTAATCCTTTATTTGTTTACACCTAATGGACAAAATCTTGCCAAACTAAAGCTATAACTTTCCAACCAAAAGCTATAGACATATCCTGAGAGATTCTAGCCTGTGGCTACACTGAACTTCTTCCCCATTCCCTATCCAGTTCAGGATTGCACGGTGTCTTAATCCTGGCCAATCTCTGGGAAAGCTCTGTGTTTCTAATGGTGTCCCCCACTGCTCCTCCAGATCCATATTGCATTACAAATAAACTTAAAAATCTATAAGAAAAATCTATAAGAGACAGCAGTAGAACTGTTTGCCAGCTTGAATAATTTCAAGCCTTATGTGTGGGGAATTTCCCCTACCCCAGTTAGCTTTTCACTTACAATTCTTTTTCTCCATATAGGAAGCAGGAAGTAAATTACAGTATATTGGGACAAAAGCTGCTAGGAAGTGGAGCGGAGTCAATACTAGGGAAAGATCGAGCATGTCCATCCAATCTACCTGCTTCTTCCAGTTTATGTCATCCAACTCCTCTTTATTTAACTCCGATTTAGTTCTAATTCAAAATTGGATTTCAGCTAAGAGGACATTGAGGAAGTAAACATAATTTCCTCATTATTTTCAAAGTATCTTTTCTACAATTGCCCTGCTGTTCTTACCTGGCCACTATCCAGTAAAGATTAGAATAAGATGCAGATGGCTTTGGCTGCACTGCAGAAATCTCTGTATAATACAATATGACTTTTTATAGGCTCAATTTTATTGTAATAAAATCAAGCCTATACATACAGACATCTGGTAGAAGCCATGATGACATCATGTATATTATGATGTAAACATGAAAATAGCGCAATTTCATAATGACCAATCTCATATCATGTTGCCAATGATGACATGAGATATATGACTTATTTGCTTTTGTCACCTCCCCTGAGGAATTGTAGTTCTCACCTCTCTGTTGCATTCTGTGTTACTGATGATGAAGTTTAAAATGATGGGGTGTGTGTGAGTTTGGAAGCAATTTCAATGAGAATATCAATTTTGCAAAGAAATCTATTCAAGTTAACATCCCAAAAATTTACCAGTAAATCTGTTTATCCACAATACTATGAATTGTTTGTGACCCATCAAATTGTTTTTTGTTGCAAGATCCAGTAATTTGGTAGCCCATCTCCTGCTAAAGCTTGGATTCAATGTGAAGCTTCTACAAGTATCACTAGCTAGTGTATCCTTGATTTTCTCAAGTAAATGTCTTCCAGATGTGCTGGATTACAATTTTTAATTTTTAATTAATTTTTAATTTTTGAAATTTAGAATTTTAATTCATGCTGGTTGGTCTTCTGGAAATTGTAATCCAATATATCTGGACGATACCATGCTAGGCAAAGCCAAATGCAGATAATAGAGGACTAGAGAATCACACTCAGATATCAACCCTCAGAAGTGGTCGGAAAACAGCCTTCAGTCTATTTAACTTCTTCCATTGTGAAAACTAAAAAATAAGAAAAGAACATCTGCCTTGGCCTGATCTGCTGACATTCCTACAGCAATAAAAATCCCCTTCCCTACATCATATAAAAAAATTAAAGATACTTTCATCACCTAATGCATTTCATGACAGCTCTTTATGCAGAAGAGAAGAGACAAATTGATGCAAAATGTCTTAGTTTCATCCCTGTTCTTTTGCTTAGGCTGCTAAAGTAGAACTAGTTACCACCACCTTCATCCTATATGAGCTAAGAATAAGTCTCAGATCTCCGACATTAAATATACATTTTTTGGGAAATGTGAACTTGTTTCACAGTGAAGCAGAATCCACATGTGGAAATCCATCAATTTAAGTCCTCCCAAGTCATCATTTCTGTTAATGTGATTATATGGAATGGAATGCATCTAGAGGAGACAATTTAGAAAACGTAGGTCAGATGCAATTTCTTATGAACTTATGAAATAAAAACCAGCAACAACCATGTGTGCTATTTTTATGACACTTGGGTTGTTTTCAAAATGTAAGACCGTACACATGGTTTTTCCTCGAATTGGACGGTTAATCTGTACCTTTTCGATTTTCTTCATCATCATCTGTTTGTAGATGGCCTGTCTTTTTAAGTGCAGAAGGTCTGAAAGGTTTTGGAAGGTCTGGTATGTTGGCATATATATAGTCAGCTGGCTCTGTAAAAAGGGATCATTAATTAATACACAGATCACTTCTGCTTCTGCATAAAATAATTTGAAAAGTTATACGTAAGAGAAACATACCTTCGGTAGTCTCTACTCTTTCTGCTTTCACAGACTAAAAAAGAAAAGTAACAAAGAATTCTGTGACATTTCCCATCATTTAAAGAATTACAATACAATTGATTATTACTTTCTTTTAGGTTAGCTGATATAACCAATTCCATCTGGTGACTCAGGAATATACCCCATGGCACATTTTTCAGTAAACATGCATGAGATCTCAGCTTTAAAAGTTGTTGTAATTGTAAAAGTAATTGGGATTGAAAATTAATTTCTACAAAACAGGGAGGAGCAATATTTTGGTTTCCTTTGACAGGAACCGAGGGAGGGAAAGGATGGCTAAAAAGTGATCAGGACCATATTTTTGTAGAGGAAAATTTCCTGTGTCCTTGCAGCAATTATATGGACCATTTTACTGCTTTTTTTAATTGTTCACAAACTTAATGTTATCCTACATTATTGTGTGTTTTTCAGGAAAAGGGAAGGAGAAAAGGGAATCATTGGGGGGGAAAAAGCATGGAGAAAAATTGGCAACAAAGCAAAGAAGTAAAAAGCCCACTTTCTCAGAGCTGGTAGTCCTCGACTTACAGCAGTTTGTTTAATCACCGTTCAGAGTTACAACAACACTGAAAAAAGTGACTTATGACCATTTTTTCACACTTATGACCACTGCAGCATCCCCATGATCACGTGATCAAGATTCAGGCACTTGACAACTGACTATTTATGACCATTACAGTCATGCAATCACTTTTTGTGACCTTATGACAGGCAAAGTCAATGGGGACTGCAGCGATTCACTTAACAACTGTGACAAGAAAAGTTGTAAAATGGGGCAAAACTCACTTAACAAATTAGCAAGAGAAATTTGGGGCTCAATTGTGAGTCGAGGACTACCTTTATTGTAAAATAAAGGTCTTTTAATGTATTTTAACTGCTTTTAAATCTATTAATCAGCCGTTCTAATTAATTTAATTTTAATGGATTTTAATTTTGTATTTATTGTTGTTTTTTACTGGCTGTCCACCGCCCCGAGTCCCTAGGGAGAGGGGCGGTATAGAAATTAAATTAAATAAATAAATAAATAATAAATAAATAAAAATGCAGCTCAGCTTTAGAAATCAAGGTTTCTTCCAAAATATGGAGCAAACATTTCCTTTTTACATCTTGGGTATTAAAATGACTACAAAACCTTTTAAGTGGTAAATGTGTTTGTCATTTCCAGCCAATAACCCAAGATTTTCCTTCCATGTATCTCTAGTACTACTATATTCTCAATAAAATTGAGAAGTTTTTACACTGTACCAATTCCATAATTGGTCCCTGCAGAATTATATGAATTTCAGAGCAAGCTTCTATGTTTGTTCAGATTTCTCCTCTGAGGGATGAAAATGCCTTTTTCTCTCTTTTGGGGTTTGGCAAGGGAATGTTCTTGAGGGAATAATATACAGTTTTTAGTTAATGTCAAATCATTACATGTTGCAATAATACTTCAGCGCATAGCACAAAGTAACAAAGTACAATTATATGCTGTTACTGGGTTGAAACAGAAATTGAGGGTGGGGAAAAATCTGTAACTTGGACAAATTTGGCAGTACTAAAAATCCAGGCTTGCTAATGTAACTGGTTTGATCCTGACATTTACTTTGTGTACAATATCTGATCCTGAGCTTCACTTTGGTAAGTTTTTTGGTATTATTAATTTCTAGGGCTGTGCATCAGATTGTAGCCTTGAATATTTCCTTGCTTTCATTCCCCGTGCCTACCTTAAGGTCCATTTATTATTTCTGACAGATCAGTTGACTGTTATCAGCGGCAACAGGATTTTAAAATTAGATGCTGACCTTTATAATATCTTCTGTGGTCCTTTCAACAGATTTAAGCTTCTTCAAAATGGCTTTTTCTTTTGCCGAGATTGTCAATTCTTCTTTCTCAAGATCCTCAATTTCTTGCTCAAGCCTGCGTAGATGTGATATTAGATAGGCCACAGATTAACAGTAGCGAGTACATGACAGAGAACCATTTTTCTCAATTTGGCACTTGTTGGAGTTCAACTCCTAGAATCTGCAGGTTTGGAAACTGTGGGAATTGCAAATCAGACAGAGGATACCAGTTTGAAAAAGTCTGTTCCAGAATTAGGATTGCCCCAAGATAATTCATTGCCTGCGTTCTGTGTTCAATATCCATATAAAATACGAGGAGCTATAGTGGTGCAATAGTCAGAATGCAGTATTGCAAGTTAATTCTGCCAACTGCGGGCAGTTCAATCATGACCAGCTCAAGGTTTGATTCAGCCTATTCTTCTGAGATTGGTAAAATGAGGACCCATATTGTTGGGGGCAATATGCTGACTCTATAAACTGATTAGAGAGGGCTGTAAAGCACTAAGAAGCAGTATATAAGTCTAAGTGCTATTGCTATATCTTACTGAGCTAGCACTTCATATTTTAACAGGACATCACCATGCCATGCTTAATGGGAAACAGCTTGGATAAGAAGTGATAGTAGGCTACTATCACTATCCCTCTATCTCATCTGCCAACATTTATTGCAGGAAGCAGCAAATATCTGCAAAATGGCTAGGTGGACTCTGCCCTTTAGAGCAACAATGAGGTTCGATTCCAAACTTATTTCATTAGATCAGGAGCAGGAAACTTTTTGATGGCAGAACATGCACTGAATACAGGTAATCCTCGAGTTACAACCACAACGGAGGCAAAATTTATGATGCTAAGTGAAACATTTGTTAAGCAAGTTTGCCCCATTTTACAACTTTTCCTGCCACAGTTGTTAAGTGAATCATCGCAGTTGTTAAATTAGTAACACAATTGCTAAGTGAATCTGGTTTTTCCCATTGACTTTGTTTGCCAGAAGGTCACAAAAGGGGATCAACTGACTCGGGGACACTGCAACCGTCATAAATATGAACCAGTTGTCAAGCAACCGAATGTAAATCACTTGACCGTGGGGATGCTGCACCGGTCATAAGTGTGAAAAATATTCATAAGTCACTGTTACAACAGTTTCTGTTGTGACTTCAGATAGTCACTAAATGAACTGTTGTAAGTTCAGGATTATCTGTATTTCTAGGGGAGTTGAAGACCACAACGGATGGGGGAAGAAGTAAAAGAGCATATGATATACTTGATCAAAACACAGATTTTCTATTTTTTTTTCCTTTGATCAAGGAGAAAGTTTGACAGGTGATCTTCATTTTTTTTAAACAATACAATTTTCAAATCCACAAATGGTGGAAAACTTTTGACCGAGAAAGAGTTGGGGAAACAGATGAAACTCTTGGATTGCCCAGATCCAACACTCGTTCCACAGGGAGAAGCTGTGCCAGATAAACCCTGCTTTGTTTATAGCAGGGGTCTCCAATCTTGGCAACTTGAAGACTTGTGGACTTCAACTCCC
>JANHFJ010001825.1:141349-156578 GCA_032468195.1 Cerberus rynchops
ACCGGTTCTCTGAACTGCTTAGAAAATTTACTACTGGTTCTAGCGAACCTGCTAGAACCTGCTGAATTTCACCTCTGCCTGCCCCCCCATGGTCAAATACAATCCTGATGTGGTCCTCAATTAAATTGAGTTTGAAATGACTGATCTAACATATAGCTATCAGTTCCCTAAGAACAATGGGTCTTCCTGGAGCTGTTTTCTACCTATTAGCCTGGGAAAAGGAGAGAAGACTATATCATTTTGTATATCATTAAAGGCATTAGCTGGAACCTAAAGCAGGGAACAGACTATCTTGGATACCCAAGATCTGTTTGACATTAATTCCATCAGTATAACCCAAATTGGCCAGTGGCTATAGATTATAAGAACTATAATTTAAAGTAAAAGACTTTTTATTCCAAGCAGGAGAGAACTCATCAAAATTGAGTACCAGAAAAAATTGTATGTTGTTAAACAGAGATAACGTGCTATTATCACAAACTAGGTTAGGGCTAAGGAGCTTTTTAGCTACATTTTCTAACTTCTGAAAGGAAAAAAAAATAAGAAAAATTCAAGATCCTTGCTTTGGAGGGAAAAAACTGTTTATACATGGAAGCAGAACAGATTAGAAATTTTATTATTATTGGGAATACTGTTCTAACAGTCACGATTAGATTTTCCTACCATAGCTTTGCAGTCCAGAAAGCTGAACCTATTTGATCTGTTCTGCTTTGCTTTTTCTACCTTGGTGGTGGGAAGTTTGTTTCAGCTGTAATTCAGATTTTTTAATGTTGGGCAATTCCAATTTCAATTTAAATCAAGACAGCTTTTAAAGCTAAAACTGATCTCCAGGAAAAATTCCTTCAGGTTCCTTAAATGTCTTTAGTGATTTCAAATATTATTACCCTCAAGACTGGAAATCCCCTCTAAAACTCATTACTGGCTATCTGCAGTAAAATATGGCTACAAATAATTTAAAATAGTTTTAAAAAGTAGAAGCGGGTGAGTGCTTGAACTTTTGAATGATAGTTTCACCTGCTTTAGAATTACATGATTAAGAGAACTTCCCATGTTGGTTTGATAGTGGACTATTTTTTTTCCAAAGGGGTTATAAATCTTCTTCCATTTACATTAAGCACCAAAGGTTATAGGATATCTTTATGCAAAAGACAATAGACAACTTGTTATAGAAATGTAGTTATAATTCCAGGTGACTTTTATTTAAGTAATCTTAGCTATAATAAATACTAGATGACTTTTAGTAAAACTAGATGAAATGTCTTACCATTATCTAGGCTGATAGTACATTTGTCACACAAAGATTTGGCCATTGCAATACAGATAGTCCTCAACTTACAACAACTCATTTAGGGACCATTCAAAGGTATAACAGCACTGAAAAAATTGACCAGCGCTTAACATTTACTCTATTTTTTTTCTGCAATGGCTAGTATAATAACTTTAGTACTCTTTATACTCTGTTCTGTTTCATGCTAGATGTCTTGACTGTAAAGTTAGTATTGTTATTACTGGTATTAAACAGCTGGCCCTATAAATATTAACCCTCCTGTTAAGAAAAAACGTTGTTTTGATCACAAGGGCTTATATTCCTACATTAATAAAGAAGAAAATGTATGCTGTACCTGAAAATATTTTGTTCCAGTTTCTTAATTCGCTGTTGATCTTCCCGATGTTGGTTTTGCATTTCTTTCTGTTCTTCTGGAGAAAGGGTGCTTAATCCATCCCAGAGCCATTTCTCACGCAAAGCTTTTTTCTACAGATATATTTAAAAATACTGATTAAGAATTTCCTCTGCCTATCACACTTCTAGCACATATTGTCATCATAGCTAGATGTCAGTTCTGTCCTGAAGAATAAGCAAATGAATGTTAGCGTTTGTGATTATCAATGAAGTTGCTAAAGTTCCATAAACTAATTTGTTGCCTTCTTTCCTTACCCCCTTCCTCTTCCCTGGGAGGCAGGAACAGCTGGACAGGCACAATCTTATTTCCTTTGTACATAGTCCTCAATTTACAACAATAACCATAACCATCACTGAAAAAGTGACTTATGGCCGTCTTTCACACTTATGACTGTTGCAGTGTTCCAGGGTCATGCGATCACCTTTTGTGACCTTTTCACAAGTACAGTTAATACGGAAGCCAGATTCCCTTAAAAGCCACGTTACTAATGGAACAACTGCAGTGATTCACAACTGTGGCAAGAAAGGTTGTAAAATGGGCCCAAACTTACTTAACAAATGTCTTGCTTAGCAACAGAAATTTTGGGCTCAGTTGTGCTCGTAAGTCAAGGAATACCTGTAATTTCCTACCATTTTGGTGTTGATGGTCGTAAGCAAACTACCATGTGACGTTTCTGGGGCAAAAAAACCCAAAAACCCTGGTTATTTTATTTAGTTTAAGAATGAAACATGGCCAAGAATGCCAAACATTAAAAAAAAAAAAGAATTCTGATACTAAATCATTCAATCAACTGTGCAAAGTACAATGAAGCAACCTGCACAGTAGGAACCTGTGGATTTTCAGATCTTGCTGAACTGTAGATTTCAGAGGACTCAGCCAGCACGACTAAGGCTGGGAGATGCTAGGAGCTACAAGTCATCAAACTATGGGGAGTCACAGGTTTTCTCTCCTCTTACATCATGCTGACCTGTGCGTTTGTAAGGATCAAAGAGGAGACAATAGCAAAGGGAGGGAGACTGTTTTATGTTCCTTATCTTCTAATCATGAGCACTTCAGGAATACTGCACCTGCGTGAGCTGAAAATAATTATGCCAACAGCTGAGTGATGACAACAGCAGCAAAATTAATCTGAAAGAAGTGGAGGATGGGAAAATACAAATCAGAAAAGCAATGGGAAAGAGTAAGGTGCCTGAAGAAAGACAAAACGCTATGATATATATTCCATTATTTTTCATCAATCATCCCTTGAACTGGCTCAACGGGAAATGTATTGTGTTTGGGTTGGAGATAAAGTGCGATCTATATACATTGTTTCATTCATTTTAGGTGAATTCTCATGTATACATAGAAGCAGAAGAGAAACATGTAAGTGTGAACTGTGTAGGTTACGCAGTGCCTTCTTAAATATCATGGCATCTTGCAGTATATTACACCAAAGAGATGCTACTAATACTAAGTGATAAGCTAAGACTTTCAGAATGACATGAATGGCAGAAGGCTACACTTGCCTTGTGTAGATCACATTCCACCTCACGGCTGTTGCTAATAGCATGAACTCCTGCCATTAAGACTTCAAGCATACATGGGATGTGTGCAGTTCCCCCAAGCTAGCCAGAAGCAAAGAATTCCTGTAATAGTTCTTCAGCAAACCATCTTTCCATAAACTGAAATAAAT
This sequence comes from Cerberus rynchops, assembly GCA_032468195.1. NCBI lineage: Eukaryota > Metazoa > Chordata > Lepidosauria > Squamata > Homalopsidae > Cerberus > Cerberus rynchops. Next base: position 144,707 of record JANHFJ010001825.1, read on the forward strand.
CTTGCCTGGGGTTAGCCGTATTTCTGGTGTTCTGTATTATATTTTAAAGAAACATTTAAAGCAAAAATATCTCAGAAAGTCTCTTTGGAGACTCTACCTCCTGCTGAATTCTTTTATGACTGATCAGCTATTTTACCTTTGGTAGGAAAAATGTTATTTTTGGTTGGGAAAAGTGATAGGATGAAAGGGTACAGCAAATGGAGCTTTACACTTTTGTACTTTTATAGGTTCATAAATCATAGCATGGAATTAATGGATTAAGGCTTCTCAAAGTATATTCTGTGAAAGATTAAGAACCAATAAACAAATGAACAAAATGCCCCAGATAAGGCAAATTTTCTATTACTTTGCCTTTTGATCAGTGGCCTGGGATTTTTTTTAAATTAAAGATTATATTGTATACCTGCCCAGCAATTAAGAGGGTATATAATACAACATCTCCTTGAAGGTTTGTGCTTAGCAAATATTACTATGCAGTAATCCAAAGAGGGCCTTTTTAATATTGATTTTGATTTCTATTCATTTATGATTGATATTAAATCCTATTAACTTGCAAAATTAACTCATCTTCTTCTTCACCAAACTTTAGGATAAATTTAAGCTGCTGCTGTATGTCAGTTCGTATGCTTCCGTTATTGTCTTGATCTTTAATTTTTATCATTTTGCAGAGTTCTAGCTTCTGAATTTAGTGTTCTTTATTGCTATGTTTTATCATATCTGCTCAGGGATTTCTTTAATGAAATAAGGACTTAAATAGTTATAAATAAAATATATTACACTTACATAATTGATATGTTTTTATTTTGTAAGTGTCTTGTCCTCAGTTCTGTGAAATCTCCTTTAGTGCTTAGAAGGTTTTGTTTTTAACCAAAGGGTCTGAGGTTATGGAAAACTAGTGGAGCTCATCTTTCCTGTAACAACTGATTGGCCATTCCCTGTTTCTTGTCCTTCCCATCCACACAGGAAAGACAATCCTCATTGGCTGGGTCCCTTCTTCACATTATCTCCTTTAATCCATTCTTTTTGCTCATCACATTAGCATCATGGCTCTGATATCACACTAAATCAATGGGAAACAAGGTGTTCTTGTTTGTAACATATTTTCAGATCAGCGGTACATACATGGCACTACAATTTGCCAACATCTTTGTGGGTGACCTAGAATTTCAAGTCTTAAAACCATCCCTATACTTGAGATTTATTGTTGATATTTCATATAGATCCATGAAAATGAATAATCAGATCTGTCACCAACCTCAATCTATAATAAATCCATTCCTTCATATAATGATACAGTTCACAATGGACATGTTAAGGCCACAGTAGGCAGGAAAGATCATATGAATTGTACATGCTTCTGGCTTCCATCCAGAACACACCACCCAATCTGTTATTAGTAGCCAGGCTCTAAATTATAACTACATTTGTTCTGAACTACTTGAAGAGATGTCCAAAAATGGAATTAACCCAAGCTTTGGGGAGACTATGAACAATTCACCAAATGAGATCAACAGACGAATCAATATAGTCCAACTGATATTTAAGAGAACCTGTTAAAGACAGATTACAGAAACAGAACAAAACACATCTAGTTGTCATTTACAGCACACAGCTCAAATCACTGAAATGCATAAAACCACATCCCATACTAGACAATGACTCTACTTTCTCAGGTATTGGGTTTTAGGAGTATTTGCACATAACTAAGCACCCAACCTGATGCAGATTCTCACAAGTATCAAGAATTAACAGGGCAGTGATATCAATATAGAAATCAGGCCCTTTAACAAACTCACATTTACATATCACTCCCTTTAAGTCAACAACAGCATCACGGGTTTCATATGAGATTAAAGAAAGAGTGGGTGAAAGTGCGTCTAATGTGATATATGTCATTATAAGTTAGTAATGCTTCTCTGGATTTATATAAAATAAATAGGCCAAATTTGTGTAACAGGATTAATGCTCACAAAATTTGACATCAGAACTCAAAACAAGATAAAGTAATAGCAAATTATTTCAACCTGCTAGGGCACTCCATAGCTGTTTTGGAAAAAAAAAAAGGAGGAACTGGATTTGGATAGCTCTTGAATTTGCCTCAGTCAAGATGTTTAGGTTGTAGATTTTTCTGAATCTGATGTACACCCATATTTTTCTTGAAAGCATGTGCCTCTGACTAAAGTACTACAATAACTATTATAACATCCTTGTGGTCTTGTTTTGTTCTCCTCCATTCCTCCTAAAGCTTTAGATTTGATGAGTTTCCTATTTTGTTTTGTTTAAAAAAATACACATATTTGTTAGGCAACTAAACATGCAAGCATTTGAACTGTCCTGAATGGGTTAAGAAATGAATTCTGCAGTTGTATAGCAACTACAATTCCATTTATTCTTATTTTCTGATTGGAAGAAGATAGTTTTCCAGGGTGAATCCTATACGGTTGCCTAATCAGAAATGAAGAACTCAAAAACTAATCTGAAAATATTGCTTCCTGCTTATGTTGAAAGATGCTCAGATAATCTTTTTACAAAAGATAATCTCTTTCATGAAAATCATACTGTAAAGGAAAACAACAATTTGTTGATTTGTTTCTTCAGCCTTATCCAAATGGTTGCTTCTCCCCTAATGGACATTTTAAGGACCCCTAGTGGCACAGTGAATAGAATGCAGTATTGTAGGCAAACTGTGTCTACAGCCTGGAGTTTGATTCTGACAGGGCTACAAGATTGAGTCAAAGAGCCTTTCATCCTTCTGACATTGGTAAAATGAGGACAGAGATTGTTGGGGGCAATACGGAAATAATACTTCCATTGTAAGCCATCTATAAAGCACTACAGGGCAGTACAGAAGCCTAAATGCTATTGCTATTACTAAGTCAAGATTTGTTATTCCTCCCAGTTCCCCATATCTACAAAGTATACCACTGTCAGATATAAAGAATCAGGATCATTCATAATGTCACAGCATAGACGATTTATTCAAGCCTATACACAAGAATCTGGTCAATTAAAGTTCAACAGTAAACTGGCACATGATAAGGGCAATATAATTCAGGAGGAGTTGGATTTGGCCTGCTTGTGGGAATGCAATGACTTTAAGCTGAGGAGGTGTTTAACTCCGTCCCCCATTTCTGCCTGCTCTTCTCTTACATCGACAGACATGATTAAAAGAGGATAAATTGCCTTTATATAAGCTGACCTACAGCTTGCACCTCCCAGATTGATGCTGCATTCACTATGGCGATTAATCTAAAAAAGGGGCAACAATTTCATGTATTTCAGACATAACTTTGAAATAGATATCAGGAGCCTAGCTGTAAGATGCAATATTGGCAGGAGAGCCAAAGCAACATTGTTTCTGGTTTTTCAGCTTGTAACCAAGAGCAGATCTGACCTTTCTTTATTAGAACAGCTGTTCAATTAAACTCCAATTCTCTCAGTGATTCGTTGGTTTTTAATCATGTCTTTTACAAAGAAATGTCTGGCTGTTCTTTAATTACATTTTCTTGAAACAGTATAACAGAATCCAAACCTCTGCGTAATACAATTATAATGGTTATTATCAATAATATTTTAAATCCTGTTGGATTGGATAAAACTGGAAATTACAGTGATAATATAGAATGTTAAGATTTACCTATCTTAACATTTTAATAAGGTATATTAAAAGTAATGCCATAATTCTATTTAATATAGAGCATACATTACTGTTACTCAATTATGATAGTCAGAACAAGGTGTAACTTTTGTTTAAACATTAGAATTAATATAATCAGGGTTTCTGACAGAAAGGGTGAAATTTGAAATATTTCTAATGAGTATAGTAAACAAAGAAACATATCCAGACCTAATAGTAAACCACAAATGACATAGGGAATTTCTAGCATTTGTTAGTTTGATTACTATGGTAATGATGCCAATTTGGGCTAATAGGTAATGCACCAGGCTAGAAAATAGGAGATTGCGAGTTCTAGTCCCACCTTGGGCATGAAATCTTGCTAGGTGACTTTAGGACAGTTATTGTTGAGACAATAGGAGGAAAAAGAAGTATGGGATATTTTCGTCACTTTGAGTTACTTATGAAATAATAAAGGAGAGATTAAAAAAATATAATAAAGGCTAACATCAGTGGAAACTATGCTTATGGCAGAATCTATATTTGGAGATCTGTGTTCAGTTCTGAGTACTACAGTTCCAAAAGAACAGACACAAACAAATATAGAGAGTGGCTTTCAATAGGGATTTCCTAGAGAGTAGGTAATTTTTCATTCTTTTTCTCTAAAAAAGACTTCCCTGTCTTGTAGAATTTCATTGTGGACTTTAATGAAATAACCTGGAAGTCCCTTTTAGATGTACTGCTATGTTTCCATGTGTTTCATGACCTGGTTTGGGAAGGCGGGCAATTGTAAAGATGATGACTTTAATGGGGATATGGAGAAACGGTTACCTAAGCAGAAGGGACTGAACCATTTTTAAGCCCAGAACAGTAAGATAACATTCAGAAATGGATATTGCCTCACTGAATTCACTGAACAATAAAGAGGTACAGCACAGAGTCAGAATTCCAAGATTCTGTAATTGTAATTGTAGCTGTAATTATAGCTAATCATACCTATCTCAAAATAGTTTATTGAGCAATTTCCCATGGGGCTGATTTCATAGTCTGGAGCTGGCAGTAGCTTTTACTTTTCTGGATCAAACTATGCTTATGAATATCTGAAATTGACCCTTCAGTTCCAGCTCTAAATTCATTAGCTGGGTGAGAGATTCAGCCAGGGTTCTAGATCACATTGGGAGAGTATGCATGCATGCATGCATCCATCCATCCATCCATATCTATACAGGTGGTTCTTGATTGACAACTACTTATTCAGCTACTGTTCAAATTTATGATGGCACTGAATAAGAGATCATTATGAGCAGACCTTATACTTATGACTCTTACAGCATCCTGAGGTGATATAATCTGTTCATGATTTGTAACATTCTCTGTTGGCTTCCCACAAATCAGTGGGGAAGCTGGCAGGAAGTCCTCACTTAACAACCACATGTTCCTTGCTTAACAACATCTGTGACTGATTGCTGAAACTGTCACAGCTAAGTGGCACAGTCACATGGGGTTTTTTCGACTTATGACTGCATCATTTAACAATGGATTTCCTGTTCTCAATGTCATTAAATGAGGACTTCCTGTACATATATCATGTCATGCCATGCCATAGTTTCTTTATCCATGGTTTACAGAACAAGCCACAATCACTGCTATGCTGCCTAGAGATGTTCTAGTACAAGGATGTCAAACTCAAGCCCTGCAGGCCATCAATGAAATCGAGTTTGACACCCCTGTTCTAATAGGTAGGATACAGATAATAAAAAAAATTACAATTTATACTGCCAAGCCAAAACCAGATGAACCCTACCATAAGTTAGTTCCGTAACTATCTATAGATTGGGAGGAGATTTTGCTACTTTGATGTGCCTCTTAGTGTAGTGAAGACTAGTGGAATCAACAACTGAAAAGAGCCCTGGAACATTAGCAATTTGATCCCCAAAACACTTGTGTGATCGGATAGGCCCAGCAATCTGAGCAAGCAAGATCCATTAGCAACATTCCTTTGTTGTTGTAGTTTTTTCCAGTGTGGGTAGACTGGAAAAACTGAGAAAGATTATTTCTGCAACTTTAACAATTCTCACATTTTTGTAGCTGCGTTTGACAACCAAATGCTCTTGTTTGTTCTCTTGTCCCCTGGGAAAAGGTCTATTTATGATTCTGGCATGATTTTGAGTACTTTTTAATAAGTAAGCATTGTGGGGATTTTAAGCTGGTTCAGTTTTTAATATGCTATGAAATGTCAAGCTGTCCTTGATAAGCCGAGCTGAGAGCATGTCGTCATTTTTTCCTCTTCCCTTTCATTTCTGTCAGGCTTGTCATTTGATTCATCTATAATTGAGATTCCATTCCAAGCAACTTGGCAGGTTTAACATCAGTGTAAAACTTGCAGATGACTCCCCAAGGTGTGGGAAGCAGGGTTAAAACATCTTTTCCTTCGACCCATTATTATAATTGACTAAAGTTTTGCCAGATAAAATCAGTTACTGTGTGAGGATTTCAGCACAATCTGAAGCTTTCTTGGATCTCAGAATTATGGTATATTAAACAAAGTGCCAGTTTCAGAGTGAACACACCCTGTTAGAAACACACACAGAGAGAGAGCTATACTTTATACAGGAATTATTTCTGACAATGATCTCATCTGAAATAACATGACCAAGCAGCACAAGCCAATCATTTGTGTGTCTCCTAAAATCCTCTAAGCTTATTTAACGGAGTCGGACTTTTTTTAACTCTTAAAGTTCAAAATGCATAAATAGAATTCAAGCTGTAACCATTAAAAAATATGAATTAGATATTTATACCTTGAACTGTATTATTTAAATTGGGTTAGTTCAAAACACACACACAAACACACAGTGTTGGAATAATAGGCTGGAATAAAAGACTAATTTATAGGCATATTCATACAGCATAATTCTAAGCATTCAGTAGATTAGACTTTCCCTCTAGACATGGAAAGCTGACTAGTAACATCTCCCAACTTCTTGGCCTGGTGGACACATTTAGAATGTTAACAAATTGGTGACACTTGTAGAAAATGTCAACTTGTGAGATTGGCAGATACACAAGTTTAAAATCCAAATACTAGTCTACAGTCAACCATCAGTCTTCTGGAGTGTGTTTGGAGCCTAGGGGAATTCTTATAAATAAATAAAGAAATAAACAAATAAATAGACATTAGCTATTTTGCTTTCATAACTAAGACAGGACTAAAACTCACTCTCTCCTGGTTTCTAGGCCTTAACCTACCACATCAAATTGTCTCTATGTAGCTCCCAGGAATAAAAAATGACTAGGTAACATTTAGTCTATCTACTTATTTATCTATGAAAGAGAACAGCAAGTGAATAATGTACTTCGCATAGGAACTTGAAGGAATATAGAGTGACACTATAGAGCAGGCATCACAAAGAGAGTTTCAGTATTCTGTCTGCTATTCTTCCATCACAAACTTTTGGTTTCTTGCATTTCTAAAGCAAAAAAAAGAAAAGAACACCTTACCTTTAAATGCTGGTGCTTTAGCTTTTCTTCTTCTACTTTAAGGCGTCTCTGAGTTATTTCTTCTTGCAGTTTCCTTTTGTCCTGAAAACGGCAAAAATGGGAAATGGTATACATAATGATGCTGTTTTTTTTAAAGTCCATATATCACGTTGACCTGGCTGCCTTAGGTCTTAATGATTGCAATATAACACTGAAAAAATCCTAATCAGTCATTTTAGATGTATCAAAAATAGCGGGGCCTAGTCTTCTTAAGGTTTGTTGCATGCTAGGTTTTCATGCAGATGCTAGATATTTATGCATTCATAGGCTGCAGCTGCAGTGCTGGTTAACAGATGGGATTAAAGGTACCGTAATTACACTCATCTTTAGGAATTATTTAGTGTGCTAAAGATTTGCAGGCAGTTGCTTAAATTCCTGGAAGAGCTGCCTTTATTGCCTCATTATCACGGGAGAACAGGACAGATAAAAGGCCCTCAGGCTCTTGTTTGTTGACTTTCTTGTAACCTAAGAACTGCATAACCACTAACTAAAATCTTTTGCTCCAATGAGCTTCCAACTGTTGTTGGCTGCATTGTTATTACCCTGTAGAGGACAATTAGACTGTCCTAGGAAAGGAAGGGAAAAGGAGTGTGTGTTATGTTGAAAAAGAACTGTGAAGAAGAAAAAGCCCAAGGAAATACAATTGATGGTGGTTTGCTTTGGGGTTGGGTTTTTTTGGGGGGAGGAGGAAGCTAAAGTGGCTTGGTTGGCACATATAAGCAGTTTACAAACCACAACTGCTGGGCTCATATTCTAAACTAAATGATTGCTCAATATGAACTCCAAAGTCAGCTTTGGAACAGAGAGGAAAAGTACATCAGATGAGTTTAAAAGGAGGTGAAGAAAGCTTACAAATTTCAAACACTTGGATGGAAAGTCTCTTCATTCAATACATGAAAATGTTGGGAAAGAACAGGCAAAAGCCTTTTTACTGTACATTGCTATGTCTTTCTCATCCCAACTATGGACTACCACATTTTAAAAACTTATTTATAGCTGCAGTTTGGTCTTTCTTTGCTCTTTGCCCATGGGAAAACTAACTCATTTGCTAAAAGACAGATTATGGTGTAAAATAATTGTGCAAATGAACTATAGATTTGTTTCTCAATCTTAGCAACTCCTAGTCTTCTTCTTTCAGCTGTTCCCATTAGGGGTCACCACAGTGAATCATCTTTTTCCACCTAACTCTACCCTCAGTATCCTCTACTCTCACCCTAATTAACTTCATGTCCTCTTTTAGCACATCTATATATCTCCTCTTTGGTCTTCCTCTTGACTTGGCAGCTCCATTTCCAACATCCTTCTACCAATATAACTGTTTTGTTGTGGGAATGAGGAGACAGAGGCGATTGTTCAACAGGAACAGAAGTCTTTTATTTTAATTCCAACAGTAACCAGTCACTCTGAGCAAGATACAGAATAACGGGGAGACAGCTCTTTATACTTTTTAGCCAGGCGCGTCTTGCCCCATCAGAGCACAGGATTCTCCCGCTCTGTTTTTCCCCGCCAAAAGTTGTGCTCCACGTTATGCCCTTATATGGGTATACTACAATAACCACTCTCCCTTCTCTGCACATGACCAAACCATCTCAATCTGGCCTCTTTGACCTTATCCCCAAAACAGCTGACTTGAGCTGTTCCCTCTGATGCGCTCATTCCTAATCTTGTCCATCCTGGTCACTCCTAAAGAGGAACCTCAACATCTTCATCTCTGCTACCTCCATCTCTGCCTCTTGTCTTTTCCTCACTACTACAGTTTCTAACCCATACAGCATAGGTGGTCTCATACTGTCTTGAACACCTTTCCTTTGATTCTTGCTGATACTCTTCTGTTACACAACATTCCTGACACCTTTCTCCACTGGTTCCAACCTGCATGCACTCGTCTCTTCACCTCTTTTCCACACTCCCCGTCACACTGGACTGTTGACCCAAAATACTTAAAGTCCTACACCTTCTTGACCTCAGCCCCCTGTAATCTCACTATTCCACTTCCCTCTCTCTCATTTCACACATGTATTGTTTTAGCAACTCCTAGTGAGATATATAAATTGGATAAACTTAAATTTGATAAACTCTATTGATTGCAAGCTGGCTGGGGAATCCTGGAAGTTAAAGTCCCTGCATCTTCATGTTGCCATGGTTGGAAAAATAGTGATCTATAGAACCCTGTTACCCAGAAATGAACAAAATAGTTACCATAAGTACAGTTTGTACCTATGTGGTTAAAAACAAGTTCCAAAAAGCAGTGCTTAAACCAATAAATGAGGGAACCAAGACCAACATGCCTACATGTTGTGAGAACCCTGAGCATGATATTCATTTCCCCAGTTAGATGTTACAGCTGTGAAATTAGAATAGCTATGGTATTCTAATATTCTCGTGCTTTGACCATCTTGTGATTTGAATAAAAAGAAAGTAAAGCTGAATCCAGATAAACAGGAGCTCTTAACTGTTGATAATTCTATTTAATTGGAGGCTACTTGATCTTCCATGGGTCTAGAAGAGCAGGCTCAGGTCTGCAGGGTCAGATAAGTGTGATGGCAAGAGGTGCTTTCAATCTGATAAACTTAATTTATTAACATGCTGATTGAATTTACCAATTTTGCTAAGACTAAACTGGCCTATTGTTATGCATGGACTGATTATTCTCTGGCACAGATTACTGTAATGGTCATTATGTGGATATGTTTTTGAAGGAAACCATAATGAGCAGATTTCTGTTGGGTGTGTCTACCAGGGTGTGCATCAGCTTCATTGGTTTATAGGTCACACTCAAAGGACTAATTTTCATTTATAAATAATTCATTGATGCCTTGAGTCCTGCTTATCTAATGAAACATCTCTGTAATATGTGTCAAGCTCCACTTGGGAAAAATCAAGGGAGCAAGAACTATGATTTGAATAACATATCTTTGAAATGGGGTAAATACAAAATCTTGTAAACTAAGAAATTTTTCTACATTCAGTTATAGGGAGCTAATTAAGGTGGAGTCTCTGAATTCTTTAATGCTTCTGTCCAGTTTCTCTTCAATTGAACTAAGTTGTCATTTTCTAAAGCTGTTAATGATCTTGTCTGCTATCTCTTGATTGTTTTTTATCTTGTATTCTCTTCCTTTCCTTTCCTTTATCCTTATAGTATTTTATTTTATGTTACGAACCAGGAACTCTATTCATTTATCTGTTTTCTGTGCATGGATAAAACAGCAGAAGGGAAGACCTTCTTACTGGTGGCACCAACATTAAGGATTTTCTTACATGCTGGCTGCTTGTAACAGAAATGTAAAATCATATTTTCATAATCTAGTCTTCCCTTTCTGACTGGCATATCATCATTAATGTTTGTAGCTCTTTCAGTGATATTTTATGCAGTTTTATTATTATTTTCCTATCTGGTTTTATCTCATATTTTACTAACTGGCTATTTTTATTGTTTAATTTTTTACTGAAAAGTACTGTAAATTGGCTTGCAAGGGTAGAAATATGGGTAGAAAACAAATGTGATTAAGTAAAATAAAAAATAATTAAACCTAAGAGTTCCAAATCTTTAGTATTTTATTGAGATATCATGAAAGTTTTACAGAAAATAGATGATAAGAAATGGGGCATTACAGTACATCTAATATATTCATTGTGCAGAAAAATTATCTTTGCTGGAACTGTGCTATGGAGGGGAAATGTTCTGGTGGAAAAAATAACTGTTTTAAACAGAAGTAAACAGGCATTTTATACAGGTAGTCTTTGACTTACAATAGTCCATTTAGTGACTGTTCAATGTTACAATGGCATTGAACAGATCAGTGGTGGAATTTAAAATTTTACTACCGGTTCTGTGGCTGCCTAAACCACAGGATAAAATGATTCTCCCCTTGCTATTTAATAGACCGAAGTTAAGGAGATTGTCCATTTAAGCCTTTAAGTGCTTTAAACAATCCTAAAATTGTTGATAGGGTATAGTGGTGTCCAGTCAGAAATACAATCAAGATGATGATTATGGTAGCATGAGCCATCTCTAAGAGATGGGTGGCATATAAATTTAATACCTCATGTATATGTCTGCCAACATTGGCATATTTAGAGTAGGAATAATGTGTTGATCGTTCTGCTGCAGTTGGCATCTTGATTCTTTGTGGATGCTTCTGAAAGGATAGCATCCTTCATCGCCCCTGAGGCAGATGTTGGTTAGAGGGCATTATAAGTGTGTCCTCCAAGACAGAAAAATGCAGAAAGGCAGCCCCTGTATCTGCTGCTTCAACTGGTTGTTTCTCTTTATCTGATGATGGGATCTGGCCAGAGGGAAAATTCATTAAGTTGATGGAATAGCTTTAATTACAAAGGGCTGGAAGGTAGGTTAGTTCTATTCCTAAATTAATGATAAATCTCTGAAGAATGTTTTTTGCTGGCAGAGGTAGAATAGAATGAGAGCCTATGTGTGCAACTGTTTTTAAAGTTTGTTTACTATATACACCTCTGCTAAGCAGTTTGAAATAGTATAGTTAATCCAGATTTCAAGAACATCTTGCTTGCCAGTCTTTGAACTACACACTTTCCTTTCTTCCTGATGATGCCACATAAACCTTCAGCCTCCAGCCGACCAGTGCGTTCCCACAGGGCAGGCCTCCTCGGGGTTCCACCATCCGGACGATGTCGTCTGACAACCCCGAGGGTTCGGGCCTTCTCTGTGGCGGCCCCCTCCCTGTGGAATGAACTTCCCCT